>RJWM01009794.1:0-66325 GCA_004363535.1 Dasyprocta punctata | reverse complement strand
GGAAATCTAGGAATATGAATGTTTTAGAGGGTCTCATTGCCACCCTGAGCAACATTGAGATTTGGCTAAGAAAACAGGAGGAAAATATTAGGATGACAAATGCTAGAGACTATCAAATATGATGGGACTACATCCTCTGCTTCCATACCCACTAATTGTATTGGGAAACATATTCTCAGTCTCTTGCAAAGCAAAATTTTCCTTCATTATAGATGTTACAGTTTGCAATCCCCCTCTCCCCCAAAAAACCAACAAAAAATGTATTATTACTAATTCATAACTGGTCCCAGTTTTTGGCCAGGCCAGTACACTGACTAGTCAAGGATTGTTGCTATGGGTAGTGATGGAGGTTGACTCCTCCCCACTTCCAGTTTTTCTGGAATACATCTTTTGTAGCAATATGAAAGGAAACAGCAGTAAGAAGGACAGCAGTTAGTATTCTATTGCATTTACTAGTGCTCATAACTTTCCTGTGACACAATTAATGAGTATGATTATATGGCATTCCAAGGGTAAAGAGAGAAATCAGACATAATTTTTGCCTTCAGATAATTTCCTCATAGGTGGAAAAGATGCACAGAAACAATTGAAATAGATTTCCAATGTCCTGGAAACACAGATGCAAAAATTATTATTTAACAAACAAGTTTAGTGTTTAACATAGGATTGCTAAATAGATATTGTGTAGGTTGTATTTATACTAAAATTTATTTTTTAATTTGTCTGCAATTTAAACTGGGCATCCTGTATTTTTTTATTTGCCAAATATGGCTATCTACTCTGTACTGAGTGCCAGTCTAAGTGATTTACTTAACTAGCTTATAAAATAAATGCTATTATTATTTGCATTTGGCATGCGAGAAAATCAAGGCATAAAACTGTTAAGTAACGTACTCCAGGTCATGTCACTCTAGGTCAGTTTGGACCTAGGATATGGGCAGTCTAGATCCTGAGTTTATGCTCTTAACCATTAAGCTGCATCATGAACAAGTTTGTGGTTCACAAGAGGTCAGGACACCAAGCTTCTTGATCTCATGATTTGCCCACTCTTTGCTTGCAACCAGGCTAGGGAAAACTGGTCTTGCTTTGAAGTTATGACCACAGTTCTCAACTCATTACTCATGTTGTAAGCCAGTTCTCCTGCCCGGCCGTGTTCACTTTCCAAATCATCATTTTAATTGTTTCTCCTCCCCTCATTTTGTACCTTCCGTCACTCCTCAATGATAACCTCATCTTGAATTGCACAGAAAGAATAAAAGCAATCAGATGAAAGTTTCAAATTTTTTCTCAATTAAATCTAATGTACTATAGGAAGAATCTATTCGTGTTTGGTCTGCCTTGCTTAGTGTGCTTGGTAAGTGTTCTCCTGCAACTTTCCAAGGACACTGTCCCCAGTGGCCTATTGAGCCCATCCCTTCTTACTCTCTCAATGATTTTGCTCTGAAATAAACGGCTTGGTCTTCTGTATCATTGACCTCTCTCTTTTTTACCTCAGTTCTTCTTGTATCAGCATATCTAAATCTATCTATCTGTCTATATCTATCTACCTATTCTAGTAATTAACTTTTTTCTTCAACCTCTCTTCTGTTCCCCTCCACTGTGCCTTTACAGGGAAACCTAAATACATAGCCTGGAGTCCTTGGTGACCTTCTTTACCTCCTATTTGGTCGTCAGCCCACTTCAGATGAACTTCTGTCTCCACCACTTCAATTCCCTGATGACTGCCGTATTACAAGCTCTGTGGCATTTCTGCATGCTTGAACTTTTAGAAGCATTTGACAGAGCACACCCTCCATCCCTCTCAAAATATTTTCTTTCTTTGGCTTCTGATACATCATGCTCAACTGGGTCTCCTCTTCAGCCTCTTTTGATGGCTCATTTGCACAACAGTACTGGAGATTTGAAGTACTGCAGAATGTGATCTTAGGATATGTCTTTCTTAGAAAGGTGACCTTTTCTTATCACTGATTTGCCAATAAATCTTTTTTTTAATATTTTATTAATAATAAAAGACAAGACAGAAGGGAATCCCCCATACTTGTTACATTGCCTGCTGTAAAGAGATGCTTGGGTTGCTGACCAGAGACCTGGCCAAATCTACAAAACAAAAGTTGGTTGATGTTCCTTGGTTGCTATCAATCCAGCCAGACCTCCGAAACAGCAGGTTGCTTACCCTGGGGGGCGGGGGGCAGGCGCGTAGTGTTTGTCCCTGATTCCAAGCGCGCCAGTGCCACTTGGGCCGGGTGGGGGCCCCACGAGGGGCCCTTCTCGGTCTCCTCCAAGGTCCTGGGATCAGGACCCCGGAAGGCAGTTCATATTGCGTCCTGATCGGTGCCTGCGCCGCTCGGGCCGGGCGGGGGCCCCGCAAGGGGCCCTTCTTGTTCTCCTCCAAGGTCCTGGGATCAGGACCCCGAAAGGCAGTCCATATTGTGTCCTGATTGGTGCCTGTGCCCTTGCCAATAAATCTTGAATATTTATTTTTAGTCCTGGTCTCTCCCTTCAACTTCAAACTTGTGACTCTAACTTGACAACTGTATTTGGCACCTCAAAATTAACGTATTCAAAAGTTAACTTTGTGTGTGGTGCTGAGGATTAAATCCAGCCTAAGTTCAACTCTGATACTTCTTTGTTGATTTTTTTTTGTCTAGTTGATTGGTCTGTTTGTGACAGTGGGATATTGAGGTCCCTAGTGTTTGTTCTAGAAAATTGGGTATGCTGCTGTTCAGTCCATTTATGTTTATAGTTGTTATCTCTTCCTGATGAATTATTCCCTAAGCCAGTGACCTTCTTTGACCTCTTCTAATCAACTTTGGCTTAAAGTCCCCTTTCTCTGAAAATAGGGTAGCTACCCCTGTTTGTTTTGGGGCTCCCATTTTATGGATTATTGTTCTCCATCCTTTGGTTTTTTTAGTCTCTAAATTTCTTTGTGGGTTAAATGTATTTCTTATATACAGAATACTGTTAGATTTTGTTTCTCAGTACATTCTGTCAGCCTGTGTCTTTTGTTTGAGTATTTGAGACCATTCACATTGGGAATTATTCCCAAAAGATATTGACTTATTTCTATAATCGCATTATTTTCTTGTTGATTCCCTTTTACTTCACCTTACCTGGAGTATTCATTCTGTTGGACGTTTTGGTCATGTTAGCTTCATTGTCTCTTTGTTAATACTCTTGAGAATTTTTTGGAGTGCTGTCTTGGTAATCATAAATGTGTTAGTATACTTTGTCATGGAAATACATTATTCCTCTATCAATTTTGAAAGATAGCACTGAGAATTGTTTTCTTTTGGGACTTGAAACACTGTACTCCAAGCTTTCCTGGCCTTTAGGATTTGTGTTGAGAAGCCTGCTGTAATTCTAATGTGATTATCTTTATAAATGACTTACTGCTTTTTTCTTTATTTTTTGCAAATTTATTTTAAAGAGAATAAAACAAAACAGAATAAAAAAGAGCAAAGCAGATCAGAACAAAATGATGCAAGCAACACAGGATTTCAAAACAAGACAACAGGAAATCAACAGTGGCTACCATAATGTCTCTTGTTTTCTTTGAAATAGTTGTCCATATCTTCATACACAATGAATTCAAACAAAACAAAATAGTGTAAAATCGATTAAAAACAAGAGAATGAAAGCTTTACAGGCCTTCAAAACCAGACAATAGGAAAATCAACAATGCCTACCATAATGTCTCTTGTTTTCTTCAAAATAGCTGTCCATACCTTTACACATCTTGAAATCAAATAATACAAAACAGAATAAAACAAAATAAAGAATAAAAGAATTATTTGACTTCAAAACAAGATGATAGGAAATCAGCAATGGCTACCATAATGTCTCATTTTCTTCAAAGTAGCTGTTTATACCATCATATGTAATAAAATCAATTCTTATAAACTGTTTAGGAGAAGTTCTAGGCATATATAAGCCTATACATGTACATCTATCCTTACTATATTGAGGGAAAAACAAAACAAAACAAAACAAAATACAGGAAAAACAAGAAACAAAAGAGACAAGTAACAATAACAAAGAGTCCAAAACCATAACAATATAGGCTTGCAAAACAAGGTGGCAGGAACATAACCAAGGTGGTTATTTTGCATAGTTATCTTCAAAAGAGTTACTCAGATTACCAGATATAAACATGTAAAATTGATCTAATCCTAATTAACTGTTTTGTTCCAAGAACTAATAGAATTAGTAATGCTATCATCTTAACTTTCTTAAGTGTATATGTGCAAATTTGTATCTTTTTTCTTTTCCCTTATTTTCTCCTTTCCTCTGAGTTATTTTTTCCCCTTTGAGCAGTTTCTTACCCTTTCATAATATTTATTGAAGATTTTATATCATTTATTCTTTCAGTTTCTTACACTATGGAGACAATACAGTATTTACACGTGAGTTTGATTTATTTCACTTACGAGTATGATCTCAAGTCATGTCCGTTTACCTATGAAAGCCTCAGTGTGATCCTTCTTTATAGCTGAGTAGTATTCCATTGTATACAAATACCACATCTTTTTATCCAGTCCTCAGTTGATGGGCATTTGGGTTGTTTCCAAGATTTGGCTATTACAAATTGTGCTGCTATGAACATGGGTGCACATATATCATTGTGGTATGATGTTTTCAGTTCTTCTGGGAATATGCCTAGAAGTAGAATAGCTGGGTCAAATGGGATGTCCAATCCTACTTTTTTGAGGAGTCTCCACACTGATTTCCACAGTGGTTGCACCAATCTACACTCCCACCAACAGTGCAGAAGAGGTTTCTTTTTCTCCACAGCCTCTCCAGCATATGTTATTGGTGATTTTCTTGATCCCAGCCATCCTTTCTGGAGTGAGATGGAATCTCAGTGTTGTTTTAATTTGCGTTTCTCTAATGACCAATGATGCTGAACATTTTTTCATGTATTTATTTGCCATTTGTATTTCTTCAACTGAGAAGTGTGTTTTCGTCTCAGATGGTCATAAAGTTCTTCAGCTGTTATCATGAAAGTATCTTATTTCTCCATCAATTTTGAAGGACAGTTTTGCAGGGTACATCAATCTGGATTGGAAGTTGTTTTCCTTTAGGATTTGAAATACTTCGCTCCATACTCTTCTTGATTTCATTGTTTGTGTTGAGAAGTCTGCTGTGATTCTGATGGGCTTCCCTTTTTAGGTGATCTGTCTCTTTTCTCTAGCAGCTTTTAATATTTTGTTCTTATGTTGAATTTCTGGGTTGTTGATTATTATATGTCTGGGTGTAGATTTATTTTAGTTAAGGCTAATTGGAGTTCTATGTGCTTCACTTATCTATATGTCAGTTTCATCCCATGTTTGGGAAATTTTTGGCTATTGCTCCTGTAAATAGTCTTCTGATATCATTTGTGTTGTCACCTTCATTTTTGTTTATATCTATCAATCTTATATTGTTTTTTTTTTGCATCACCTAGCAACTGTTGAGTTGTTACTTCCTGATTCCTTGTTATTTTTAAAAGATTTTTCCTTTCCTGTTCACTAGCTGCAATCTTGTCTTTGAGGTCTGAAAGTCTATCTTCACATTCATTGAGGTGGTTTTGCCAGCTTTCAATGGAATTTTTGATTTTCTGGATATCTGTTTCATGCATTCTGTTTCTTTCTTATATTGTTCATTCAAGATTTCCATCTTTTTGCAATGCTCCTCAATTTTTTTTAGCTATGTCTTCTTTAGATGTGTTCAGCATTTCTTTTATTACATTTATCATTTCTTCTTTTACCTGGGAGATTATTTCTGATGTGAGTTCCTTTACAGCTTCATGAATTTGTTTCTTTACTTCAGTTGCTATCATTTCAGAAGTTGCAGGTGTATGGTTTATACTTTCTTCTCTGTCCATGTCTCCTAGGCCTGTTTGGGATGGACTGGAGGTTTGAGATTGCATTTTGCTGTTTCATTTTGTCCTTTTCCTATATTCCCCTGGAGAAGCCAATTGCAAGGTCTCAGTTGCTTCCTGGGTTGAGGATATCTGTCCGTACTGCAGGGAGTTTCCCTAGTTGAGTGGGGGTTATTAGTCAGGCCTTCCCAGGTCCCTAATGATACTTAAAGGCTCCTCAAATGTGGGAAGTACACTGGGTAGGCCTTCAGCACATCCCACGTGGCACTCCAAAGCTCCTCGGCTGCTTGAGGTTGCTGGCTGGGATTCTACCAGGTTCTGAGTGGCACACCAAGACTGAACTGCTAGACAGAGTATGCTGTGCAGGTCTTCAGCTCATGCCACACTGCTCATCAAAGCTGTCCAACTGCCTGGGGTCACTGGGTGGGGAGCTACCAGGTACCAAGCAAGGTGCTGAGGTTGCACAGCTAGGTAGAGTTTGCTGTGAAGGTCTTCAGCTCACACCACTTTGCACAGGAGGTTCACCTGCCACTTGGGGTCGCTGGGCAGGGCCCAACCAGGACCTGAGCGACCTACCCTAAGGTCCCTGGCTGTTTGGGGATGCTGGGTGGGGCCCTACCAGATTCCGAGTGGGGTGCCAAGGTCACACAACTGGGTCGAGTTCTCTGTTCTGGCCTTTGGCTTGCGCCACTCAGTGCAGGAGGTTCCCCTGCCACTCGGGGTCACTGGGCAGGCCCTTGTTGCTTTTTTTGTAATGTTGGACTTCTGTGATTTTGACTATGATGTATCATTGAGAAATTCTTTTCTGATTGTGGCTATTTGGGGTGCTCTATATACCTTACTTATCTTTATGTTAATTTCTCCATGTTCAGAAAGTTTTCTGCTATTATTTCTGTAAACAGGGTTTTTGATACCATTTGTGCTGTATTCTGATTTTTTCACTAATTTCAGTTAATCTTAGATTAGTCTTCCTTGCATTATCTAGCAACTGTTGGATTCACTTTCCATGTTCTTTTGTTATTTTTAAGGTATCTCTGAATGTATGGTCACCTGCATCAGGCCTCCCTTCTAGTTCTGACCCTCTGTTCTTAAATTGGTCACATAGGTTGCCCATATTATCAGTAGAATTTTTTGTCTCCTAATTTCTGTTTTGCACCTTTTTATGTATTCTGATTCTTGGCTATCTGTTCATTCATGCTTTGTGACATTTTGCTTAGCTCAGCTAGCTTTTTAATAGTGCCTTCTAAAGCTCACTGATCATTTCATTATGTTCATTATGTATTTAGTTACAGTGGTACCTCAGTTCATGAGCAATTGTTTGTGAATAATTTGGTTTGAAAACTGAATCATTTGGCAAAATTTTTATTTTGTTTGTAAATTCTGGATCAGGTTACCAACATAAGTGTGGCCATCTTTCTGTATGAACACAAATGTGGCCATCTTTTCTAGAACTGTGGAACGAATTAAGTTTGTGAACTGAGGTACCACTGTCTATCATCTTTCAGTTCATTAAGCACCTTATTGATCTCTTAATCATCTATTATTTCATCTAATTCAGCTGTTAAGCTTTCAATTTCCTCCCTATTGATACTTAATGAATCAGCTTAGGCAGATTTGGAAGTTTCTGGATATATTTTGTAGCATTGTCTTCTCATGTTTGTTTCTTTGTTTCTTTCTTTTGTGCAGTGGTTTGTAAGTCAATTATATTGGAAAGGCTTTATTAGTAGTATGGAGATCTTTTAATGTCTTTTCTTTAGTGGTATATTTTAGGCATGGCTAACTATGGGCCTTTGCCTCTGTCCTCGGATTGAGCCTCCTCTGTTAATTTCAGAGGGGTGAATGTAGTGTAACTGGCCTACTACCCAGTTCTCCAGAAATGAACCGTTGTAGTTTTGATGGCACAAATTCAGACAAGGTATTGACATGCAGTGGGAACTAATTAATAACAGTAACTATGTACGCTATGCTGGAAATAGCAACAAATTCAGCAACAATAATACAGTAAAGGCAGACTGGATATTGACATAGCATAAGCACCAATAGACGCTACCTCTGTACTATTATTAACCATGAAAAGAGATTTATAATTTAGACTCAAAGACAAAGCAAATATTGACTTATAGTAGGTATCTACTAAATATAGCAACTGTAACACCATTACCAACAGAAAATAATTCACAATTATAGCATAGTTTTAACTCAATATCTAAAGACTAACAAAGGTTAATAGTAATACTAGTAAAATAGAGAGGTTTGGGAATTGAAGAATGAAAGAAGTAAAATTTGAAAAATGAAAAGATGAGAGGAAAGTGAAATAAAGAATGCTACTAAGGTGTAAAAGAAAATTAATAGGATTGGATAAAAGCAATAGAAAAGAACAAGAGTAAAAGAAAAAACTTACTGAAAAAAGGAAGAAAAAAGAAAGATAAAAAAGAAAGAAAAGGAAAATTCCAATGCCCCAAAACCAATTAAGAGAACAAAAAGAAAAGAAAGAAATGAGTTCAAAAAAATTCTTTGGCATTTTTGAAGTAGGGGTTTGTTTTCAGCATCTGCAATACTGTAATCCAGCACATATGGAGGAAGGATAGTCAGTCACTGCTAAGACCTATTTTTTTTCTGCCCTCACATTTTTGTATATGAATGCTGGATTTGCCCTGCTCTCCCACTGGGCATTGTCAATCAATGGTTTCCACTGTAGTTACTCTGGTAGTAGTTACTCTGGCACCTCCAGTTTCCATTGTTCCCCTGTGTGCACTAAATTGCAGGCTTCTCTGCCTAGCATTATGGCTTGTGGGTTTGTGAGGTACCCCCCCCCCCTGCTCCAGAGGCCTCTCTGTCTGTACACCCCAGGGTGTGGCATCCATCCAACCTGAGCCATTTCACTGCTCACATTGGTAGATGGGTAGAACAAACAAACCACGGAGTCTGTGCCTTGTGGCCTGTGCATCTTTCTTGGCCTAAGTTAAACTTCTCAGGAGGTATCTATGTCTAGCCTGTGCCCTCTTTGTCACTGTCTTTTGTGGCCATCTCCACCCAGTCACTATGGCAGGGTAGCACCAGAAATTCTAAAATATAGTTATTCTGTAGCTTGGTTTTAAACAACTCCTTCCCAAAAGGTTTCCTGATTAAACCCTCTACGATTTGGTGGGTACCGCCCTGGATTTCTTCTTTAACTGCCTTGCAGAAGGAATCACTTTCAAAGTAAACCCCCACAATCTTTCTGTGGGTTGCAGTAGCCATGGACTTCTCTTGGTGCTACTGCTGCTGGCCCAGTCTGTAGTTTCTCCCTTTGGTGACCCTCTCCACGGAACCCTGTGTCAGCAGCAATAGCTTCTCCCTGGGAGTCTGCTTCATTTTATTTTCTGCATTGTATTGTTTCTCCAGCTTCTGTGTAGCTTCTAGTTTTCCTATTAGCTCCCTTCAGATTTTTGGAAATCTACTACTTTTTTCTCTTTATAAAGTTGTTTTCCAGGTATCTCGATTCCAGGTCCTGGAGAGGTGTATTTTGTTTTGTGATAAACATTCAACTCTGCCCTGAGATTTCTTTGGTGCCCACTAGATCAGTCCAGTGTGGTGCCTGTGCTTTGTCTTGCAGTTGCCCAAATAGATAGGTAGATATAGATATAGATAATAGAGATAGATAGATAGATAGATAGATAGATAGATAGATAGATAGTTTTTTTTTTCAGTTACCTTTCAGATTTTATCTTGGAACTTACAGTTTTTAATTTCAACATATTTATTCAGTTTGGGAAAATTCTCATCCATAATCTGCTGCAATGTTGCTTGGCTCATATTTCTTCTTCTGGGATTCTGACTTTATTTATATTAAATCCTTCTTGCTATGTCCCTCCCATATATATTTTACCTTTTGAAGATCTCTTTTTCTCTTTTCATGATTTAGCCTATTATTTCTGATCTCTGCTTCAGCTTCTTAATTCTCTGTCTTTTCATTTTTACTGAAACTCCCACAGAGGGTTCAGGTCTCCCACCTGACAATATGACACGTGGATGCAAAAGAAAGACAAAGAATATTCTGTAGTTGAGGAGCTCTGGGATGACCTGAAGCTGTCTATGAAATAAGGTGCCACAAGTCCAAAAGCTCATGGCTTTCATTGGTATCAATCAGGGATGTGGGTGGGGGTTGCGGCAGAGTGCTAAGGAAAAGAAACTTTGCAGGCATTGGCTGTAAGGTGAAACAGAGCAATTTTGTACCAGGCACAAAGGCCTCTAATTAGTAATACAATGGATAGCTTGATGTATGCAAGGATGTCACCTTTAATGCCAGGAATATATAATTCTTTTTGAGTCCCATGGCCTTAAGTGAGATGTTATCTTATATCTTAGCCCTGGAATCTCACAGGCTTTTTCTTGAGCCCCCATTCCAGTCATCAGCAGGGGGCACCTTTCTTGCCTGTGTACTGTTATGGAACTCATTGGCATCTTGACCAGACTTCATCACATTCTTTTAGCCAATTAAGGGAACATCTGTTTTGATATAGACAGCTCTGCACGTCTCAGTGAATAGGGTTGAAGTAAAGGTCAGGGAAAGATGGAGGCAAGTGGCTTCATTTCCCAGAAGAGTGTAGTTTGATGGTTTCCCACAATTTTGTTTTTCCAGTTTTTAAAAATTGTGGTCAAGCACATATAATATAAAATTTACCACCTTAACCATTTTCAAGTATACAGCTCAGTGCCAATAAGCACATTCATAATGTGAAACCATTACTTTGACCTTCTATTTTCTCTTCCCCTGTATTGGGTAATACTATGTACCCCCAAGTCCTCATACTTTTGATGGGGCTGAGTCTATGCTTGTGTTTAGTTTGTTGTCTAGTGCTGGGATTGGCACACGCCCAGGGGTGGAGCTGAGATACAGTGTAAGGGAAGGCGGGTCTTCCACTTCCTCCCTCTCTCTCCCCAGCGTGCCTTGTGGCTTGCAGCCACCATGAATGGTAGCCCCGCCACCCCATGCTGACTTGGAGCCAACTAATAGACTAAAACTCCAAAGAAACTGTAAGAATAAACCTTTCCTTCCCTAATTTTGGGTGTCAGGTATTTTGTCTTGGCAACGAGCAAAAAGTAACCAAGACATCCCCTCAGCTCCTAGCAGCCATCATATTACTTTCTTTATGACTTCGAATGTTTTCTCACATGTGGAATCCTATGGTATTTGTTGTCTTTTTAAGCAGCTTTTCTTTTTCACTTAGCATAATTTCCTCCACGTTCATCCATGCCACAGCATATGTCAGAATTCCCTTTCTTTTTAAGGCTGAATAGTACTCCATTGTAAGAATCTGCCATACTTTGTTTATCCACTCAGCCATTGATGGACACTTGTATCATTTTTATTTTTTGTTTATTATGAATAATGCTGCTATGAATATGGACATTCAAATCTCTCTATGGAATGCTTTTTTTTTTTTTTGTGGCACCGGGGATTGAACTCAAAACTTCGCACCTGCCAGGTAGGTGCTTAAGCCTCTGAGCCAAACTCCCAGCCCTAGTGTTTTGAGACTGGGTCACACTATGTAGCTTAGGACGGCCTTGTGCTCACATTGTAGCCCAAGCTGGCCTCGAGCTCACAATGCTCCTCCTACCTCAGCCTCTCTCCATGGAATTCTGATTTCTACTTTTTAGGGTATATACTCAAATAAAATTGCTGAACCATATGGTAATTCTATTTTTATTTTATTTTATTTTTTGAGGAATTACCATAGCATTTTCCACAGAAGCTGTATCATTTTATGTCACCATTAACAGTGTCCAAGGTTTTCATATCCTTGTCAATACTTGTTATTTTTGTTTTTAATTGTAGCCAGCCCAGGTGGTGTAAGTGCATCCCACTGTACTTTCGACCTGCACTCCCTTAATGGTCAGTGATTCTGAACATGTTTTCATGTGTTTATTGCACATGTGTATATTTTCTTTGGATAAATGTATATTTAGCTATTTTGGTCATTTTTGGATTGGTTGTTTGGAATTTTGTTTAGCTGTGTCTATTTGCTGTTAAACCAATCAGTTGAATTTTAATTTCTATAATTTTTTGGTTCTCGAATTTCTGGTTTTTTTCACTATTTTTTTTATAGGTTCCAATTGATCCTAAAATTTTCTATGTAGCCTTCAAATTCCTTAAACATATTAATCATAGTTATATTTCTTGTCTTTTGTAGTATGTCTTGTTATTTTTCACTGAGCACTACACTGTGCATATGAAAAACTAGCCCTACCTTGATTCTCAGCATGTCGCTATTATCGTATGGAGATTTATTTTTAGTTCTGGAAAGGTGCTTGATATCCTATATTACTTTAACCCTGTCAGTGATTGAGATGACCTAAAATTGGGCTTCATTTCCTGTGAGATCCATTCTCCTTCCCATTACTCATACACCTAGTGTGTATTACTCTCCAACTTCGATGGAAAGTCCAGTGGGAAGTGTATTTATAGTGGTCCCTTCTCCTTGGAGAACCCAGAAATTATTTCCATTCCCATAAGCCCACAAGACTACCAATAGCTCTGCTCAGCTTCTTAGCCTCTTAGTTGTCACTCTGAGGGTCTCTTCAAAGAGAAAAGCAGGCTCACTTCTCCTGGTTCTCCCTGTCTTCTAGGTCTTACTACTTTTCAATCTTCTCAATGCTTCCAAACACATTTTTTAAAATTCTTCTAGTTTTTCTCAGTGGCACAGCTTGGCTAAAATAATCCAGTCTGCCATTATCAAAAGTGAAAACAGTAATTTGATTTTCAGACATGTTGATTTTGTTCTGATCCTTAATTTATTGTCTCGAGTAAGAAACTTCTGGTTCAGAAAGAAAACAAGTTAAAGTTAGAGCAGTGTAGCTTTTCCAGATGATCAGTTGTCTTTTCAAAATATGGATGCGTTATTCCTAAATAGCCTTCCTGGAAAATTAACAGTGTTAACCCCAGACTGAAAACCAGCTGTGAAAACGAGGACTCGCAAAACTTATTATTAAATACTGCTTATTCATAATAACACTTGAAATAAAGATGGAATTCAGTAGATAGTCAGAGGTAAAATCTCTCATTTTGACTTGTAAGGGGAAACAAAGCATCATAAAATATTTATTATTATAATTACATAGATGTGTATAAATGGACAATAGAGATATTTTAATAAATATAAAACCTCTCTATTAACATGAACCATATGTAAGAAAATTTGTGTTTTAAACTTTGACACAAACAAAAAAATTCTGATGCAGTCATATGTGTTATATTCAAGTACCACTTTCAGTATTATTTATCTTTCCAGGGTGGCTACGATTCTGGTTTTCTGTATCACTGTGAATTTCCCCCATATGATAGAAATAGTGATTTCAAAGCACAGAAAGACGAACCTTTTGATTTCCGTTTTCTTCAAGATACTGAGGATAATCCCATTCAAGCCATCACTTTCAGGTGAACAAAATTTTAAAAAGCTTTAAAAAAAACTATATTCTGTTTCTATGTATTTGTGTATCATTAATATTGTCAATTTTAAAAATTAAATCAGGGTACCTAAATGATGTTTGGTTAAATAAATCAAATGAGTAAGTATAATCAAAGCTAGTACTGATTTCTATTTAATCTGCTTATCCAATATTCTGTCAGAATTTCTGTTTAATCACATGATAAATTACATGGTCTTAAGTCATTTCTTACTTAGGAGGTAGCTACTACATGGTCAGATAATGAAGGATCAGGATTACAAAGATTCTAGAGAAATTGCAAATTTAATCATTAACCCTTCAGTAATTGAAAGTTAAGTAAATACACCAGTCATTCTTCTAAGGATCAAAATGGCTAGTTCTAATTTTCAAATTGGTTTTTTCCTTTGTGTTAGTTTACTAGGGTGGCTATAATAATACCGTGTACTGGGTGGGTGGCTTAAGCAGCAGATATTTACTGGCTCATGGTCTGGAGAGTAGAGTTCCAAGGTGAGGTGGCAGGTGGGCAGGTTTGGATTCTCTCTCTCTTGAAGTCTCTCTCGTTGGCTTGCTAGCTGCCTTCTTACTATGTCTTCACTTGGTCTATCCTATGTGCATGACATTCCTAGTCTGTCTCTGTCTGTGTGTCTCTGTTTCTCTGTCTCTTTCTGTCTCTCTGTCTCTCTGTCTGTCTCTCCTCTCCCCGTTTGTCCTAATTTCCACTTCTTATAAAGACCCCAGAGTCAGACTAAAATAGAGTCCATCCTAACGTTCTCATTTTAATTTATGGACCTTTTCAAAGGCTTTTCTCACAGTGTAGTTACATTCTGAGGGATCTGGGGTTAGGGATTGAACATAGGAATTTTTTTTATATATACAGAGTCTCACTATGTAGTCCAGGCTGGCTTCGAACTCATGGTGATTCTCCTTCCTCAGCCTCCTGAGTGCTAGGATCACAGGTGCCACCATGCCTGGCTTTGAACATACGGACTTTCGGTGGTACATGATTCAGTTAACACCTTTGTTATTTCAGATCTAGTCATTTCAATGAACTTAAAATTAAACAGTATTTTCAGGCCAATTGAAAAAACAATTTGCTTTCTTTTGTTTCACAGCTTTGACCAAAGTATGATGTTTTGTGGAATGAGAAATGGAGCGATTCGAGTGTATGTGCTAAATCAGAATGATCTTTCACTGACCAGTCTGCAACACTACTGGCACTTTAGTGTGCATGACAATAATTATGGGTGTGTTAAAAGAATCTCCACCAGCTTTGATGACCGCTTCTTGGTGACTGCAGGGGCAGATAGTAATATATTTATTTTCGACATTTTTTCTGAGTTTATGTTAAAGAAAGTCACCAAAGCCAAAGTACCATCTCCCAGGGTATGTAGCTAGTCAACCAATTAACTAATTTTAACTAGTTTTTAATAAAAACAATGATAACAAGCTTTAAAGCAGTGGTGTAAAGTTGCTTATATTCATTAAAAATTAACAGCTATTTAAACACATTAACTATGAAATGCAATCTGCCTGCCAGTATTGACTTTCTAGTGCTTCTATATAAAATATTACTGGTGCTGATTTTATCTTATTATTAAAGGCATGTAGTTCCTCAAAATTAAAAAGAATGTGTCAATTTTTCTGTATCAATCACCATCTTAATCAAAGTTTCTTTTTTCAAAATGTACACTATTTCTCAGATATATATATATATATATATAAATATATGTATATTTCATTTATTGATTCACTCATGGGGCATGTGTAGGGTGTATACTATAAGATATACTTTTTAAATAAAGTGTACTTTTAAAAACAGTTGGAAAATACTAGTTGCTTTAGCTTGGAGTATGATAATATGAGTCTTGATCAAAGATTCACTATAAATTATTCTATTCTTAGGCAGAATACATTATTGGCTTTTTATTCAAGATTGAGGTTTCAGATCCCCTAATTATATCCCCTTGTCCTGTCTCAGAACTGGAATTTTCTATTATTAAAGGGGTTTATGTGGATAAAGTTACTACTTAATAACCACTAGAACAGCTCCTACAGATTAAGGAGGTACAGTATATTTAGAAAAACATATGGTTAAAATTCCTAAGAACATGTTGACTTCCCATTTGATAGCCTACCTCAAAAGAACACACAAAGAATTCAGAGAAGATTTGAGCAGGTAAGTTTTCATTTTTTTTAATAGCAGTAAAACTTAGAATACAGGGCAATATTTAAAAAGAGGATCTAGTTCCAAGAGAGCAACTGCAGAAGGGAAAGTATATGAACTGGAAAATATTTTTTACCCAGTGCATTCATACTAAATAGAAAAAAAAAATCATTCCACAATTAGAATAATAATGCCCTCTTATTGTGGATAACATTAGTATTTCTTAAATCATTGATGCAGGCTGTGTTTTAGATTTATTTTAGATTTGTGAAGTGGCTTGGTTTGTCTCCACTGTATTATAAACAACTGTGGCCAACAGATAGCTGAGTTTCCCTGTCAAATCTTGGTACACTGATACTGGAGAATTAAGGGTCTTAGCTGTTGCTCCCTCCCTCAGAGAATAAGTAAAATGCAATAAATTTATGTTTTGAGTGATTAATAGTATAGTAGAATTTATTAGGTATCACTGTCTCTTACTTTGGTCTTGGGGATGACTTCACTATTACTAAAGTCACAAACCATAACTTCCATAAAAATGTGTACACTTACATCTCCTATGTATAAACAGTTTACATTTTGTACACATGAAGCCTTTAATCCAATAACTTGATTGAAATAGTCTTTATTTCTTTAGAAAGAGTGACAGTAAGTCAGAGTCACCTATTATGAAAAAGACTAGAGGTTAAACAAGTTCAGTTTTACGTAAGAACTGATTAGTTAGCAAACTGACTGTTTTATTCATTGGGTATAATTTCTTTTCCTTAACATCTTAGACTAAGACATTTTATAGCACAGCACCTGAATATACAAAGTACTTTAAGTGGTTTACATCTTAACTCCTCTTAATTTAAACTGATTTCCTTTTTAAAGGGAGATTTGTATTTTTTTATTTCGTTTTTTTTCTCCGAAGGAGGAAGTTTATATTATTTTGTGCATTTTCCATTTTATGTCTTCTTTTAGGTCATATAAAATTCTTCCTTAAAATTAAAATGTATACATATATTAAGTCTTCCTAGGATACACACAAGCTATTTTGAGAGACTTTTGGCGTGTAATGAAGGGATGTACTGAAAAACAGTATTTTGAAATAGATGATCTAGAAGTTATTTGTGTGCTTTCTCTGTCAATAGCACATGTGTTAACAGATAATATGAATCTGAAGGGAGAATTATGAAGATATTACCATTTTACAAATATACAACTAGGTTGCAAGACTTGTTTTAAAGTTAACTCTTTAAATGAAGCAAAACCAAATAAGTTTAAATCAATTACAATTTTTCCCCTAGTTTGTTGTGTGTGAAACTACTTTTCAAACCCATAATTGTCAGAAATTTGCAGGAAAAAATCTAGTCAAATTACTTCTTATTAGACATTTGAGGGGAAATATTGTGTGATTTTTTTTTTTTTTTGTACCAGGGATTGAACTCACAACCTCACGCTTGCCAGGCACGTATTTATGCCACTGAGCTAAATCCCCAGTCAATATTATATGATTTTAAAGGGCTTTTTAATTCTTTTTACAGTTTGGAATTGAAACAGAGCCAATGCCAGAGGATATTGAAGATCCCAAAGCCTACAGGTATAGGAACTTCTTACATACGCTGTTTAGGCTGAATTTGTGCAAAAACAACATTTTGTAGAAGGTGACCAAGCTGAATGAGTATTCAGACTATTAAATATTACGTTTTTATGCTGTTTCTGTAACCTTTCCTGTTATTCTTTTATAATTTCTATTTTCAGTATTGAGAATGCCAGGAGAAAAAGAGAACATGACAAATTAATGAAAGAAGTAGAAGAAATAAAAGCTGAGAAGAGAGAAAAAATCAAAGCTTTGAGGAATGAATTTCAGAAGCTATTAGAAATGAACAAAGAATTACCAAAGCATATGCAATTTAAACGAACAGTAAGTCTACATAAATTTGACTTCAATTTTGATATATGATATTTCTAGCTCGAAACTATTATTTTGCCAACAAAAGGAGTGCAAGGGATCATCACCAAGTTGCCCTTTATCTGGCCAATCAGTGAGCTTGCAGCAACTCAACTGTTGTAGAGCTAGACATACAGTTTGGGGGAAGCATATAAACCTCTTTCCATGGCACGGTGCTTACTACTGCAGTTCACACTTTTTGGTATTGTCATTGTTTTTAGTAACAAGGTAAAATATAAATATGGGTTTTAGTCTGTTAACAAACCTTATTGTGCCCAGCCAAAAATGTCTGTTGAGTAGGTACATATATAATGTTTCTGGGGTTCCATTCTATAGTATATCAGATCTATTGAGAAGATAGTACCTGTTTGATATGTGAAGTTTCTAAGAGATGACTTGGAGCAGTTGTAGCTATGATGACAATCACAAAATTGTTTAAGCTACTTTCATGTTCCTTTTTTCTTTTGCAACTACTGCAAACCTCTCATCTTGCTCATGATTTTTTTTTTTCAGTTTGTACTTCTTCCTAAACAGAAATCCAATCAGGCATCAAAGCAAATAAAAAGGTAGCATTTGTCATTCTAAAGACATACATGTGTTACCCAATTCTGTAATTTTAGAAGTACTTTGCCAATTTCATATCAAAAGTGCTTTATGAAATCATATTAACTTCTCATATAAATTTTTAAAAACTAACTCAAAATGGTTAAAAGACCTTGATTTTAAAAAGGTTGAAGCCAGGTGTGGTGGTACATGGCTATAATCCCAGCACTCTGGGCGGCTGAGGCAAGAGGATTGCAAGTTCTAGCCCAGCCTGGGCAACTTAACAATTTAGTGGGACCCTGTCTCAAAATAAAAAGTAAAGCATTGTGGGGATGTAACTTAATGGGAAGGCCCTGGATTCGATCCCCAGCAGCACTTACACACACAAGAAAGTTGATATTTCCATCGTACGGGTGACATAGTTTAGGACATAGAACAACTTGAGAGAGTGCTGTGGCTTTGTACACGTTATTATTGAAGATACAAACAGACTGTAGTTGAGTGTGGCCACAGCCTCTGATATTTTCCTATGGGTGCAGGTAAGAACCATGAGGTCTGGACATATTTTTATGGGAGCTAGTGGACTCCTCATTGAAGAACATTCTACAAAAACTTGGTTATGCCAAGAAGACACCAAATGCTGCCATCTTTCCTACATGGGTGTCACCCAGAAAGGGTTTAGCTGGTGATCAGCTACGTTCTACCTGTGCCAGCCGGTTAGTTATGTACTAGTAGTTTCTTTGAGATGGTGAGAGGATGTTTTAAATCTTTATATACCTCTATATATTGTCAGCATTTATCATTTTTTATTGTGGTAAAAAAATCTATAAGTATATAACTTTATTTGCATTATTGTTAATAATTTGCCATATATTGTGCAACCTTTTCCCTCATCTTATGGAAGTAAGATCAAAACTGTATGATTTTTCTTCTGGAATGGAGAGTTTATAATATGTGGGAGACTGTTATGATGTAGCATGCCATTGAGGACAAAATTAAAAATCTGTAGCTCTTTGAAAGAGAGTTGATAAAATATACTGATAAAGAATACTTTTGATTAAATCTACTTATCTGCAGGATTTTAATCTTGATTCTGAAATTCGTGCTGAGATCAATAGAAAAACAGTTCATAAAATTCAACAAGTGGAAAAGGAGTTAGCTTGGGAAAAAGAGAAATGTGAACTTGGCCTAAAGAAGCTGCAGAGAAGGTAGGATCCATATTTTCTGCAGATGAAGATGTTCAAGAGTATGTATCTGAGTAAACAGTTTACAGTGGTGTCAACGAAGTAGTCAGATACAGGTCTTCTGAAGTACCCACTGACTTGAAATTTCAAGAGATCCTCTTGCTGCTGCTAGTGGTATCTTTGTGAGCTTTCTCTTCATTCTTCAGGTTTTGTTTGTTTGTTTTTGACACTGTGTAGTTACAGACTGGCCTTGAACTCACTATGTAGCCCAAGCTGGCTTCACAGAAATCTTCCTGCCTCAGCCTTGTGAGTGCTGGGATTACAGGCATGCATCACTGTGCCTGGCTTTATTCTTTTTTCATTATACAATTAGGTTTTTGAAATTATATAATAGATATTTACCTTCTGTTTTTGACAACTATTTTATACCAAATTAATACATGAGCATATATGCCTTTTAAAAATAAAAAATCAAATGGAATGAACAGACTTATAATGAAAGATAGTGAACCCCTGTCCCCTGTCCAACCCCTTTCATGTACTAATTTCAACTTCCCAGTGGAAATTTTTTGTGTTTTATTCCTTTATAGTTTATATAAATAAAGTGAGCCGGGCGAGGTGGCGCACACCTTTAATCCCAGCACTCGGGAGGCTGAGGTAGGTGGAGCATTGTGAGTTCGAGGCCGGCTTGGGCTTCAACGCGAGCACAAGGCCGGCCTGAGCTACATAATGCGACCCTGCCTCAAAAAAACTAGGGCCAGGAGTTTGGCTCAGTGGCTTAAATGCCTGTCTGGCAGGTGCGAGGTTGTGAGTTCAATCCCCGGTGCCGAAAAAAAAAAAAAAGTAAAGTGCATATATCTTCATAGAATGGCTTTATAATTTTTAAACACATATATCCAGTACTCAAATTAAGATGTAGAACATTTATAACCACTACAGAAAGTTCTCTCATGGCCTTCTCTCGGTAAATATCTCCTCTTCAAAGCTGCATCTTTATTTCCATAAATTAGTTTTCTTTGTGAAGTTTACACAAATGGGATATTGCAAACTGTTTTGCATTTGGCTTCCATCTTAGTTACTTCCTTTGTTGCTGGGACAATGTACCCGAACCTGACAACTTAAAGGAGGAGTTTCAGTCTATAATCGGCTGGTTCCAAGGCAGAACAGCATGTTAGAAGGGCCTGGCTGGAGAAAAACTGTTCACCTCATGGTCCACAGAAAGCAGAGAGAGAAGCGGGGAGCTGGGCCTGGTGACCTGCCTTTTTTAATCAGACTCCTACCTTTTATCATAATCCAATAAACTCTTACAATCCAATAAACTCTCATAATCCAATCACTTCCCCAAAGCTCTGACTATGAGCATGTGAAACACTTGGGAGGCATTAAGATATAATCAACTTCTTTCACTCAGGTAATGTCTAAGATTATCCATGTTGTGCATAGCAATATTTCAGTCCTTTTCATTGCCTTGCAATAGTCCATTACATGGTTATATCACAGTGTAAACACTGTGCTGTTGAAGCTGTTTGAGTCATTTCTACTTTTTGGCTACTCTAAATAATGCTGCTATAAACATTCTGATATATTTTTTGGGTGGACATTGGTACTCATTTCTGTTGGTGATATATCCAGTTGTAGAACTGTTGGGCCATAGTTTATATAGTTTTGTTAGACATTGCTGCTTTTCCAAAGCAGTTCAAGTAGTTTATATTCTGCCTACTGCTGTGTAAAAATTCCATTTGATTCCCATACTATTAGTTTCTTAGGCCTGCCATAACAGAGTATCATAAACTGGTTGGCTTACAATAACAATTATTTACTGTCTCACAGTTGGAGGCTGAAAGTTGAGAATCAGGGTCTCAGGCCTGGGAAGAAGACTGTGTTCCATGCCTCTTTAGTGTCTGGTGGTTTGATAGAAAACTTTGGTGTTCTTGGCTTGAGGTGCCTCACTCCAAATCCTCTGCCTTTACTGGATACTATCTCTGTGTCTCTTCATTTTGTCATTCCTCTGAATGTCCAAATTTCCCCCTTTTTTAAGGAAAACAGTCATGTCAAACTGAAGCCCATCTTCATCTCATTTTAAGTTGGTAGCCTCCATTAAAACACTATTTTCATATAAGGTCACAATCTGAGGTATTTGGGGATTAGGCCTCCTTTTGGGGGGACACAGGCTTGAGCATACTGGTCATCTGTGGGGATTGTCATCCCTTTACATTTCAGTGATTCTTTAGTAGTATCTTAGAATGGTTTAAATTGGCGTTTACCTGATGAGTGATAATTTTCAGCCATTTGTATATTTGTTTATTTTTAAACTTGGACTGTAGGAATTATTTATATATTTTGCATGTTAACATGGCTATCTCTCTATATCTCTATATGTCTTCAAATGACTGTATATGGCATATATGTGTTTACACATATAAAAAGTCTTATTCTAGTGTATAGCTTTTTTCTTTACTCTTCATGAATTCTTTTGTTGAGTAAAAGTTGTAACTTTAGTTAAGTTCACATTATCAGTTTTTTTCCTTCTAATTTTAATGTTTTTGTGGTGTGTTTAGGAAATCTGTCTACTCCTGATTCATGAAATAATTCTCCTGTGTTTTCTTCTAGAAACTCTATTTCTTGCCATTATTCATTTTAAATAATTTTTGAGGATCATATGAGATGGGAACCAAATGTCATTTGTTCGTTTTTCAATATCTAATTGACTTAGTATATTTGTTGGTTAGACCATACTTTTCTTACTAGATTGTATTGATGCTTTTGTCAAAAATTGGATAATCTTGCATGAGTCTATTTCTGAACGCTTCATTGTATTTCATTGATCTTTCTGTCTATTCTGGTGCTGTTATTTCTATTTAAGTCTGGACACCTAATTTTATAAATCTTTCAACTTTGTACTTCGTCTCTGAAATTGATTAAGTCTTTGCATGAGAGCAACTTGTCATTTTTCACAAAAATCCGGGTAGGATTTTGATTGGAATTACCTTGAATCTATAGATTTGTTATTTATAGATAATGTGTTATTTACAGATAACAGACATTTGAAAAATACACATTCAATCTTTCAGCCCATAAACATGATACATCTTGAAAAGAATTCCTTTTAATGTTTCTTCTAGAGGTTTCAGCTGTACCATCTCAACATTCTTATATTATTTATTACTAGTCATTTTTTATTGACTTCCTAGTGTAATGGGTGGGGATTTTGTCATTTTAACATGTCCATGCTTTCTTCTACATTTTTAAAATTATAGAATATATTATAATAACTTTTTAAATATCTTGAACTGGTAGTTCAATGTCATTTCTGGGTCTGTTTCTATTGACTGATATGTTTCCATTCACTTTGGGTTAGCTTTTTCTGCTTTTTTGGTTGACTGGTAAATTTTGGTTGGATGCCAGCCATTGTGAATTTTATGCTATAGGTGCTGGATATTTTTACATACTTTTAAATATTCTTAGTTTTGAACTCAGTAAGTTACTTGGAAATAGTTTGATCTTTTAAAAATTCATGTTCTGAATCTTTGTTAGGTAGGATCAGGGCAATGTTCGGTCTAGGGCTAATTTTTCCCTACTACTCTTATTGTAACCTCTGTGGGTCCAGGGATTGTTCTGTCTGGTCCTTTCTGGCAGTTCTTTTCCCAGTCTTGCTGTGTTCCTGCTGATCAGTGTTTGCCTGAAAATTGGGAGGGAGCCCTCTGCAGATCTTCAGTATTCCCTTGCACTGTACAGCTATATCCTCTCTGTTACTTTGTGCTAAAAATTACAGCACTCATTACCTCATATTTAATCCCTGATTGTTTGAATTCCTGGATAATATTTGCATCCCTGAGTATAACTAGATCGTTAACCACTAAGAAATGAAGATAGGTAAGAAGTTCCTCTCAGAAAGAACTCTCAACATAGTAGTCTACAATTAGCTTTAATAAGTAGTCACAATATATTTGTGTATGTGTGTGACATATGATTCAACCCATAAACTTAGGTATGTAAGCAATAAGCCTATTTTTTATTTATCTCCATGAGTTTAAATTTGACTCTGAACTTTTACCAAAAAAGGAAACTCAGTACTACTGAGGCTCATTGTCCCAGCCCACTTGCTTCTTTCTGCTCTTTGATTCCTTGGTTGTATGCTCAGCTAATCTTTGGGTCAAACATACATACAGCCATCACTGTTCAGGCCTTGCTGTCTGCCCAGAAGCACCTGGAGGGGGCAGTGCACACAGTTCTTGGACCCAGCTTGCCCATCCTCCTCTCAGTCAGGAGGAACATGTTCCATCTCATACTCTTTCTTATTTTCTGATTTTTCTTCCCTATCCTGTGCACCCTCTATCCACAATAGCGACATGTCTTCAGTGGACATAGGAAGGAAGCAATAAGTAGCTGGCCATCTGTTTAGAATGTGGAGAGGGGATAAAATTGAGACACCAAATAACTGGGCATTACCAGTATTTTTACCTTATGCAATCTAATAGGGCAAACAAGATAACTCTTGGTTGAATAATTTGTGTTTCTTTTATTATTGGTGAGATTAGCATTTCTTTTTGTATGTTTATAGTCTATTTGTATTTATTCTTCTGATAATTACCTGTTTGGATTCCTTTTTCATTTTTCTCTGGGTTCTATTTACTTTCTCACCTATTTTTAGTTTTACTTTCTATACTATAGGTATTTGTCTTTTATTATGTATAGTAAATTCTATCTGATGCTCTGCCATTTGCCTTAAGCTATTCGTATTTTTCTAACAATGCAGAAATTTTAATTTTATTTTTAAAAAATTTTTATTTTAAAAACAAAACAAAAAAGGATAGAAACAGTGCAGAATTTAATTAACACTAGTTAATATATTGCATATTGTTATCTTAGAAGTAGTTGTTTAGATTACAAGACTTAGTCATGAAAAAAATGATCAAACAATGAAAGCACAAACTGTTCTTTTTGATGAACTTACAGAGATTAGTAGTATAATTATCTATCTTGTGTATCTATATACATACACACATATGTATATATACCTATATACATATAATCTCTTATGTTCTTCCTTTTCTCCTTTCCCTTATCCCAGTAGTTCTTTTCTTCTAAGCACTTTATTTACCTTTCATTTTCACAGTCTCTATTATACATTTTGGATCTTACTACTTTTTAAATTTTTTTTACACTAGAGAGACAATATGATATTTACACATGTGATTTTGATTTATTTCACTTATGAGTATGATCTCAAGTTGCATCCATTTACCTATAAAAGTCTCAAGTTTATCCTTCTTTGTAGCTGAGTAATACTCCATTGTATAAAAATACCACATCATTTTTATCCATTCTGCAGTTGATGGGCATTTTGGTTGTTTCCAAGATTTAGCTATTACATAGGGCTGGGAGTTTGGCTCAGTGGTTTAAGTGCCTGTCTGGCAGGTGTGAGGTTGTGAGTTCAATCCCCGGTGCCACAAAAAAAAAAAAAAAAAAAAAAAAGATTTAGCTATTACAAATTGTACTGCTATAAACATGGGTGCACATATATTGCTGTGGCATGATGTTTTCAGTTCTTCTGGGAAAATATCCAGAAGGGGAATAGTTGGATTCAATGGGCCCTCCAATCCTAGTTTTTTGAGGAATCTCCACACTGATTTTCACAGTGGTTGTACCAGTCTACACTCCCACAAAGAGTGGAGAAGGATTCCTTTTTCTCCACAGACCTACCAACATTTGTTATTTGTTGATTTCTTGATGGCAGTCATTCTTTCTGGAGTGAGATGGAATTTCAGTGTTGTTTTAATTTGCATTTCTTGAATGACTGGTGATGTTGAACATTTCTTCATGTATTTATTTGCCATTTGTATTTCTTCATCTGAGAAGTATGTGTTCATCTCAGATGCCCATTTTTGGATTGGGTCTTTGAATTTGGGGGACCTGATGTTTTTCAATTCTTTATATGTTCTAGGTAGAAGCCCTTTGTCTGAGGGATAGCTGGCTAAAATTCTTTCCCATTCTGTGGGTTTTCTTTTCACTTTGTTGGTGATTTCTTTTGAAGTGCAAAAACTTTTTAATAAGATGAAATCCCAGTTGTTGATTCTTTGAAGTACTTCCCATGCAGTTTGTGTTATGTTAATGAATTCTTTGCCTACTCCAATGTCTTCAAGATTTCTAAATTTAGTGTTTCTATTTTAATATTTAGATCTTTGATCCATTTTGACTTTAGTGCATGGTGGTAGACATGGGTCTAATTTTAGACTTCAGCATGTGGAAAGCCCATTTTTCCAGCACCGTTTGTTAAAGAAGCTATCTTTCTTTCAGTGAACATGTTTGGCTCCTTTGTCAAAGACAAGGTGCTGAGTACCTTTGTAGTTGTGTCTGCATCTTCTAATCTGTTCCATTGATTTTCAGGTCTGTTTTTTTGCCATTACCATGCTGATTTTATCACTGTAGCTTTGTAGTATAATTTCAAGTCAGGGATTGAGATGCCTCCTGCCTTGCCTTTGTTGCCCAGAATTGCCTTTGCTATTCTAGGTCTCTTCTGTTTCCAAATGAATTTTAGGAAATTTTAATTTTGATTATGTATCAAAACTACCCATATCTTCAAGTTATCTGGGTCTCATTAGAAAGTTAAATTTAAAGGGTAAAACTCCAATGGGTGAAAGGTAAAGAAAATAAATTTTAAAGAATTGAGAAAGATGTTATGCTATGAAAAAAGGAAAAAATTAAAAAGAAATAATAAATCATTAAAAAGGGAAAAATAGTATTAAAACAGTCAGGAAAAAGTAAAGAAGGCAAACAAGCTAGGGAAATAAATGTGTACATAAATAAGTTAAATTCTAAGATGAAAAATGGGGTGTTAATTATGAACTACTGCCCACTTCAATAATACCAACCTGATTAATGAAGAATTTATTTTATTCTCCTAAATTGACAAATGAAGAGCTTTTAAAAGCTAAATCAGGCCAGAGATGTAGCTCAGCAACACATTTATATATATATATATATATATATATATATATATATATAAATTTGTCTGGAGCACAAGGGAAATGTGAACTAGAAACAGTGTGAATTGCTAAATTTATGTTTTCATAGAGGCAAATGGAGTCTGATAGTTTGGGAGTTCCATGAAATGACCTTAAAATGGGAAGCTGAGGGACAAAAAGTAGGAATGGAAAGGTCTCCCCCTTATATGGAACTTACCCAAAGTCTGTTCCAGGTGAATATTGCGCATTGCCACATGTATGTGAACACACACATGCATGCATATACATACCATATAATTTAAGAAAATATAATGTTTTAAATGTCTTAGTGAAGTGAACTTTCTTAAATCTCTGGGAAAGAAGTATTAAAGGTATTTTTTCTGCTTTTTGATTTAGGAATTCTTTACTCACACACATGTTCATAAATTTTCATATAATTTGTATATTTGTGCGTAACATAAACATACTATATATTGATTGTGGTGGATTGAAAACTGATGGTTTAAGGAAATGTATATGGTTTTATCAAGTTGACCAGGGGTGGATTGTGGTGGATTGAGAACTGATGGTCAACTTAAACACCAGCTGAATTGAATCAGCGTGGTGCTGAGCATAGATGTTCACCTAAGGAGTCAAATACAAAGAAAGTGCAGGAAATCTGTCCACAAAATAAAGACCTAGAGAATCCAGCCAAGGGCCTGGATCCCATGGCAATATCTTTCATTAGTCCAGCTATAACAATGCCTCCCACGAGTCCAACTGGAGGCCTAGAGCCCAGAACAATGACTCATACAAGTCTGTTTTACAAATCTGCACTGGGAGGGCCTGAAGGTCAGCCATGGAAGCTAGAAAGTCTATGCCAGCGGGGTAAAGGATCTGTGCCAGTGGGTTGAGAGTTCTACACTGGAGCCAAGCAGCAACACTCAAAATAAGGAGCAGCACTCCCTGGAAAAGTACCACAGCCATCCTAAGCAACAGTGAGGTCCCAAGCTCTCTAACTGTGAAAACAGCTGAGTTCATATCAGCAAGCCAGCGTGACAAGCTTGAACAGCACACGTCGTCTTCCCATTCAGAGCCAGGAAGTGATGCTCAAAGTAACAACCAGAGCTCCCCCAAAGTGAACCGCAGCCATTCTCAGTTACAAGGTCCCGAGCTCCTCCGACGATAACAGCCAAGTTCGTATCAGGGAAGCCAGCATGGCAGGCTACTCCAGGAGAACCAACAGCTCCAAACAACAATAATACTTAGGAGAACTCACAGTGCTACTCTTTTCCTCTCCACTTCTCCTTCTTATGCTGGAAACAGTCCTCAGGTGGGCCATCTACACGCAGCACCACGCCGATTCAGTTCAGGTGTTTCAGTTGATCATGAGTTTTCAATCCAGTACAAAAAAGCATGATTATATTTCCTCAGAATTTGAAATGATCTATTTAATCATTAAACTACAGTCTACCTGCAGTATTTTCATTTTTCAACATATTAGCAAGCCATGGTATTATATTGATTACTGATGAATTGTTTAATATTTTCATTGTAAGAATTTCTACTTGCTCTTTAATCACATCCAGTCTAACTTTCATCACATCCTGATGGTATATATATGGATAAAATTTGAATTTATCACAATATCATGCTATTATTAATAAGAATAGTATATTTTGGTCTTATTTTGTACTTAACAGTCATGCGGACTGACCAAAATAGTGACAATTACAAATACTTGTTTTATTTTTTCAGATTTCGTGATTCACTGGAAAGTGATATAATTGTGGTTCATGCCATACAAAGTGACCACAAGATATCCTCCTATAGGCTGGTCAAGCCTTCCAAGTATTCTAAATTAAAACAAATAAGTCAGTCAGACAGAAGACCAAGTAAACTTGACAGGCTTGAAAAAGAGGGACCTGGAAGAAAGGACAGTCTGAAAGATACAGGTAACCCAAATGAGAAAAAAGAAGGTATCCTATAATTATTTATAAAGATTTATTAAACCTAAATTGTCTCTTTATAGGAAGAAAGTTTGACTGTTCTTGGGTCAGTTTGTTGTCCCTCTTTCATTCATGGTGGTCTCCTTTGGAATAAATCAACAATAGCACTGTGCAGTATGATTTAGAATAAGATGCCCTACTTCCCCAGCTAATACTTCATGATCGCTTTCTTGTTTGATGCAGGTTAATAAAGACGGGCATACTGTGTGGATGCTACAGTTTTCTTACTTTCTCCTTCCAACTAGTCACAATTCTGGGACTTTCCCAGATGGTAATTTTGAGACATTTCTTCGAGATTTCTAGGTCTCATTCCAGAATGTGAGGCTAAAATAGTGCATTACAAACTACTTTCCAAGAACATACACTTTAAACAGAAGAACTAAGAATATAGGTGGGAAAAATAGTACTTCTCATCCTAGGAACCGCTTTCTTTTCTTTTGTCTTGTCTTCTCTCTTTTTCTCTCAATTAGATATTGATAAAGGAATAATTGAGAGTTGGTCCTCATCTCATGTGATCCACAAAAATTATTTAAGAAGAATAATGGCAAGAAATATATATATATATATATATATATATATATATATATATATATATATTTCAAATGTAGAAAGAAAGTAAGAATTCTGGGAATGATTTGGAGAATCAAGAAGTGGTGCTGTCGCCTGGTCAGAACTAGGCTGTTGCCCATGATACAGTACAAACATTAATTCTAATTCTTCTTTTTCATTGAGAAATCAGTAATATCTAAGATAAATCCTAAATGCTGTTATCCTGGTGTGTTAACCCTTCCACAATCTCTTTCTAGACTATATCATGCTCACCTGTTTAGCCTACTGACCAACTCCCTGCTCCCCAATTATCTCTGATACTTACGTATCAAGCCTTCTGATGGAGTGACCTCAGACCCTCTCCTATCTGAATTCTGTCAGTTCTTGGGAATCCAGCTAAAATCGCACTTTTGTTATAAAGTCTTCCCATGACCACCCAGGTTACATTAAACTCTTTTTTTTTTATCGTGCTACCCTATATATGAAATAAGAAGTGTGAAGAGCTAACATAACTATATTGCTATCTCATATTTTTTAAGTTATCTAAAGTATATATTTGTGTAGCTTAAGAGCAAAGAGTAATATGCTAATAGATACTTACTAATTGATAAAGCTAATAATTTTTAAATATAGATTTGGTTATGGGCTTATAACTAGTTCTTCAGTTGGCTACAAACCACTTCCATTGGTAAAATACTATTTCAAATTCCATGGGTCAAATAGGATTCACTGTCTTCCCCGCTGTTCCCCACTAAACACTCCTCCCTAGCTTCCAATACCTGCCAGTGGTTCACTGTTACTTATCTTGTTCTGTAATTGTTTAATATATGATTTAGCTTAACAACTTTTTAATAAGGTCCTTAAGTAATAACTGTGACTTAGATCTCTCTATTGTGGCATTCCACAGTGAAGGTAGGACCCAATGTTTTTTTTTTTTTTTTTCTTCGGCATCGGGGCTTGAACTCATAACCTTGCGCCTGCCAGACAGGCACGTAAGTCACTGAGCCAAACTCCCGGCCCTGGGTTTTTGAGGCAGGGTCGCACTGTGCAGCTCAGGCCGGCCTTGCACTCGCGTTGTAGCCCAAGCCAGCCTCGAACTCACAATGCTCCTCCTACCTCAGCCTCCCAAGTGCTGGGATTAAAGGCATGTGCCACCACACCCGGTTGTCAGGACCCAATGTTTGATGGTTCAGTTTACAATTTTTCTACGGCGATGTTAAAGTATACCCATATAACCATTCTGTTTTTCACTTTATTTTTTTTATATTTTTATTTTTTTGGTTTTTTGAGACAGGGTCTTACTATGCAGTTCAGGCTGGCCTTGAGCTCACTTTGTAGCCCAGGCTGGTCTCAAACTTGCAATGATCCTCCTGCCTCAGCCTCCCGAGTGCTGGGATTACAGGTGTGAGCCAACATGCCTGGCCTGTTTTTCACTTTAAATACTGTATTTAATAAATTACATGAATTTCAGATTATGATGTTCTGGAGGGTAGGTGTATTAAATACATTTTTGCTTAATTTCAGTTTAAAATAGGCTTATCGGGATTAAACTCATGGTAGTTATTCAATAAATACTTGCACTTAAAAAGTCACCATATTCTACAGATTTTTTTTTTCTGTGGCAGATTAAAAACAGTCTTTGCAAGTTTCATTCTGCAGTCTCAAGAAAACTAAAACAAAAAGTTTATTCTCTATACAGGTGGGAGCGTTAATGTACAAGAAGAATCAATGATAGACAAAGGGAGTAAATTTCGACCTAGAACCCTAAGTGAAATTATGGTGGAAAATCAAATTGAGAAAACCAGAAAACTTATACTAAAAGCTGAAAAGGCTCAGCTTAAGATTCAGCAGCGGAAAAAAGAATGGGACGAACTGTGAGTGTGTTTTTTTTTTTTTTGCCCCCCCCCAGCTAAACTCTGATTCTTTTAATATGTGAGCTCCAAAATATATGTTTTTAGAATCCATTTATTTATTTATTAATACCTGGGATAGAATCCTTTTATTGATGCTGTTATTATTTAAATTAAAAACTGAAAGAAATAAAAACAGATGAAGGCATTAAAGACAGGTAAGCTGGCTCTTTTAACTTCTATGATCCTTAGAATTTCAGGTCTAAGAATTCCATTTGGTAAAGTAGTCAGGTGACTTTTTTCATTTATCTGAGAAATTAGTTTTGTGTTGACTGTGTCCTATGTCTCTTGCCTATATTTGATGTCTGAGCATCGTTGCTATACATATTTTTTGTTCAGTTTTCTAGTTGTTTACATCATGAAGATAATTACAGCCCATTTGTCTCACATGACCAGAAGCAGAAGTACTTCATTTTTCTTTTTTTTCTTTTCCTTTTCTTTTCTTCTCTTTCTTCCTTTCTTCTTTTAAAAATAATAATCCTTTCTTTTAATGCAGCTATACACAAATGAATATCAATTAATACCAAAAATGGCATGCATTTCCTCTGCTGTTTGGCATTTTGTTTTCTTAAAAAGGTTTTCTTCTAAAGAAAAGGGCTAACTGTAAGCTATGTGTACATGTTCATATTGGTTGATAGACTTCACTTTAAAGAATTAGGTCAGAGTGTTGGAGTTTCATAATTAAGGGTCTTGTATTTAAATGCTACCCATATCCACAGATGTCTTAGAATTTCTCAAGCAGAGAGTTCAGTTTCTGTACTGAGCAGTTCTTCAGTTTTAGTCTTGCACAGAAGTTGCTACTGCTTTTACATGTGTAAAGTTGGGGGTGAGGAGTGACTTAGTCATCCCTTTTCAACCCTTTCATTAATGTTGCCAGGTATGTCTATTATTCCATCCCACTGTCTTCACCAACTCCCTTTATGCTTGAAGCCTGTTAGCGACTCTACCAAGGTCGTATTCAATTATTTTTGTAGCCTTCTCCTATGGATATTTTGGGCTACAGTTTTCTCTGGTTTCGTCTGAAATGCAATTTTATCTTCTTTCTGTCCTTTAGAAATGCACAGTATCATTGGTTTGCTTGTGATTTTCTATCTCATTTTTGGCCTTACTTTCTGGACCTCTATACTGTGGACAGAGGAAGAGGCAAATACATATGCTCGTGCTATCGTTTTGAATTATTTTTTTTCTTGAAAATTTTGTGACGATCACTTATGTAATAAAAAAGTTCGATTAACTTTTTTCATAAATTTTAAAACCATCCACTTTCCAAGGCTTAATTTATATTAAGAGAGTGACACTCTTAATATGAATTATTTAGAAGTGAACAAAAGCCTCACAGTGATTAAGATTAGTTCAGCAATTGGTTTCAATTTATTTAAATATATATTATTTTTCTTGAGATACTCTAATAATAATCATTAATTTAAGATGCTCAGAGCCTATGAACAAAGTGGCATCATCAACTCAGAACTGTGCTATTGCTTCATGGATAATTTGAAACTGTACCTCTATTAAAATAGACAAATTGGCATTTACGCTTATATTTGTGTCTGGGTTGTCTATTTTTCCAATAGGTACAAAAGTAAACCTGATGATGATTTTGAAGATCCCAAAGATGTTCAAGCCATCAAAGAAGCCCAAGTATGTATGGGCGATTTCAACCTAAAGACAGCTTCAGACTACAAGATACCTGAGCACATGAGAATAAATGCAGCCAAGAAGGAGGAGGAGCTGGGACACCTCGACTCTTTGGTATTTACTTACAGATTGCATGACAGTGAGAAAGCACTCTGGGTTTTCAGTTGAATTCTGCTAAAACCATCCCTTTATCCGGTCTGTAAGAATATACGACCACAGAAATTTAGAAATGAGAAGACTTTCGTGGCTGTCTAGAATGCCCCCTTTTTACAAATGAGGAAAACAGGCTTAGAACAAGAGATTTGTCATGATTGTTGATAAATAATATGGCATCAGTTGTGTGACTGGATACATTTCTTGGGTGAAAACATTACACTGTTTTGTGAACCCTGAACTTGTGAAGCTCAAAAAAATCCATGTTGTATTTAGTATGTGGCTACCATGAACTCCCAAGGTCATTGTTTAGTCTCTTTTTGCAGGACTTTTAACCCTCTCTAGGTAACTCAACACCAACTAATTAATACTCTTTTCTGACTTTCTCTGTGTTCTTCTTTTTTTTCTTTTTTTTTTTTTTCAATTGAACCAGAGATTGAACTCACAACCTCGTGCTTGCCAGGCAGGTGCTTGTGCCACTGAGCTGTATCCCTGGCCCATTCTGTATTCTTCTAAACATCCTGATTTTTCCTTTTCTTTTTTCTTATCAAAGTTTCTTTTTCTTGCCATATTAATTCCTCACTCACTATTTGAACTGACAAGTGACTTTTCACACTTAGAAGTTTAGAAGGCATCTGAGCCATTGTGCTTAGGAAGATTTGGTACTTGGCCACCTAATGTCTTGTGCAGTAGCAAGTTCGGGGCGGGAAATTGGAGAAGGTACCAGTCATATCACATATATAGTATGTTTTAATATTTTATGATTTTGTGACAAATGGGAATGAGGGATCCTGGAGGAAGGGGTTTCTTTTTCTATCTTGCCAGCTGTACAGGATCCTAGCATGGCAATTCATATCTACAAATTTGCATTGCTCATAACTTGTAACTTTAGAGTACAAATGGACATTTTGGACATTTTATTAGTGACCATTTGAATTATTTTTATAATTGTTTGTCTAAAGTAATTCTTATTTATCCATTATGTTCCATCCATCATCATAGTTAAATGTTCTTATGATCGCACTACTTTATTTTTTTTAATTTTTGACCACACTATTTTAAACATGCCATTTAAGGTTGCTAACTAGCTAGCTATTGCCTGTAAGTTTATATCTTGGTTTCTAGATTTCATGTGACCACAACTTACTGGTTATCCAACCTGAACTAACTAACTAACTTCCTCTCTTTCCTTTCTTCCTCTGTTTCTTTCTGTGGTACTTAGGATCAAACCCAGTACCTTATACATCCTAAGAAAACACTCTACCACCAAGCCATATCCCCAGTCCACCCAACCTGAAAATTTCTAGTCTTTTCAGAGAAGATGGGCATATGTGGTATCTTTAATGAACTTAATTGCATTATACTGAAATAAACAATTAAAATGAGAGCATGAAATATTGTAGAACATACTATAACTACCTGAGCATAAAGCTCTAGAAAGGACTCCCAGGGAGAGGTAAAACAAGAAAAGAGAACTCAGCCCTACAAACCAGTTGAAGGGACCAAATTGTGGAAAACAAAGGATACCAGAGGTCCCATCTGGACCGCCCTCCCATCTTGAAGGGATAAATGGGAAAAGCCTAAAAACTAGTGAGTAATTCAGTGCTGAACAGAGATGATCAGATACATTTGTATCTTAGACTTTTACTAGGCCTACCAGTGAAGGAATAAGAGCAAATGATATCCTTTGTAAAAAAACAAACAAACAAACAAAAAAACCTGTCATTTGTGAAAAGTTGTCATTTTACTTCCTTTCTCATATCTTTTTTCAGGTCTATTCAAAGAAAGTCCAAATGAACAAGTGCATCCTTTCTCTTCGAGACTTTAAAGTGGCTGTAGTTGAAGAAATACAGTGCCTAGTACAAGAAGTGAAGAACATTCAGTCGACCCTTCCCATATCCAAGCATATCCCCATCCCCCAGATCCCCCAGATACACTCAGAAGAAGTTCCAGAAAAGAGATTTCAGTATGATGAAGAGACCCTCATAAAGTTTAAGCTACAGAGGGTGAAAAGTCAGACCGAAAAGCCCAGCCAAGTGGAACAGGTCGCGTCTGGAGTCTCAGGTGGAAAGGATAGTGATTTGACCACACGAGAGTCAACAGTTAGGTTTTCCGGAGGCTCACGATTCAGTTCAGATCTTCAAGTGGAATTCGAAAAAGCAGAGCCAACTGATGTGGAGCTAGAGATTATGAAGAGGGAAGAGGTTAAACACCTGTATATGCAACAGTATTTGACCAACAGGGTAAGAAAGAAAGCTGTAACAGTTAAAAAATTAGATCTAGTTTATGATTTATTTCAAATTTCTCTACAGTAACCTTCGAACAAGCTTATCACTCACTAATGGCTTGGCTTCCTCCCCGTCGTTGGCCTTCTGAGACTCTGGGCTCGGCCCAGAACTTTGGAGCACGGTCACTTTTTTCTTTCTGGGAAGCTAAGAATAAAGGGCAAACCTGTGTTTCAGTTAGCTGGCATCCAAGTGGAATTATAGTGAAGGGAAGCCGAAGAGCAGCCTTGAGATGATAGATGGAAAATAATGACAGCTATTGGGGAGACACAGAGAACCCTCTGCTTTTCCCACCGTTCACTTTCTCTATGGTGTGATTAGCTCCAGTAGTTGAGAGTGGTGGCTGGATTTGTGATTGTTCTGGAGCAGGAATGGCAAGTAGTGTTGTCTTTAGGAAAATTAAGACTGAACTTGGAACAAATGTGCAGGAAATACTTTAAATATGAAAGGAAAAGAGCCTTTCATGGGCAGCGTCTCCCTGCTGCCAGCCCCTCGCCCGTGTCTTTTCAGCTGCACCCTGGCATAGTGCTGCCTGTCACTGCTCAACCCTGTTCTTCTTCTACTTCATCTGGCCCTGCTTTCTCATTGCTGCTGCCTCCTCTGCTTTCCCTTTTCACATCTTTGCTTTTACCTTTGCAATCTCCTTCTGACTGCAATGATTTTGTCTCAGATTTCAGCCTAGATCCAAACCTTCCCCAGCCTGAGATTCTCATGTTCCACCCCTGTAATCAGCACCTTATATTTTAAACTTGTTTTTCTTGATGTGTCATGTTTGTTAATTTTATCTTGCCATTACATCATATTTTTGAGGAAAGAATCACATATACAGTACACCCCCATGAAGTCGTGGTTCAGGGCTCAAGGCCTCAATAGTTCATGGTTTTTTTCTTAGAACCTGTCTAATAATTCTTTGAGGAAACTCCCACAGTTTCACAGAAACCACAAGTATCCTGTGCAATTTTTTTTTTTTGGTGGTAGGTTTGCAAGTAGCAATCTGAGAGCACTATTCAGGTCTCCTTGCTGCTGATTGGCTGCTGCCCTGTAACCCATCTATGGCAGATACAACCTGCAGATGCGTTCCTGCATCGTAACAGGCTGCTGTGCTGCATGTAGCTACCTGGAGCTTTCTCGGTTTTATTCTTAAAGCTCTAAGATGCCTAAGATGCCACCAAAATGCCCTGTACCTTCTAAGGCTTCAAGCAATGAACCCAAGCATCAGAAGTTTAAGACACTCCAGGAGAAGGTCGAACTACCTGTACATTTTACTGCACAAACTTTTTATTAAATTATTACAGTACTGCATACAGTATTTTATTAAATTACATAACTGTGGGAGACATAACACATTTAGGATTTAAACTGTTAGTTAAATGATTAATTTCCAGTAATTTCACTACCCCAAACCCGCAGACACCTGAAGTCTGGGACCTCACTTATGACAGGCTTTTGACTGTTGAGTTTCTCCATAATATATAATGTACAACCTACTGAAGACTATGGAACAGTTTACCTCTTCCTTGGAGTCAGTCCTTGGGGCTCTCTTTGGGTGTTGTCATGTCCTTTGAGATGGAATGGGGAAGAACTGTGACCAAGTCAGAGGAAAGCTGAGGATTTAACTGTACTGGATCAGTAAGGTCCAGACAAAGATGTGGAATATTTAGGTTCTTAACTCACCTCTGAATCAAGAAGCTTTGATCTCAGGAAAATCATCTTTTGCCTCAGTTTCTTTCTTAATAAGATAAGATCAAATGGTTTCTGTGGCTCCATGATTATATCTAACTATTTAAAAATTCTAATATTCTGTAGGTTTGAGATTTTTTCAAAATAAATATTTAGGCACATTATAAGAAAGGCAAACAGTGATTCTGTGGTGGATAAGGAGGAGACATAATACTTCCCACAAAGAGCTCATAATCAATACATCAGAGCAAGAAGGACATCTTGACTAGTGGCTTAATCTGGAGAGAAGAAATAGCTCAAAGGACTGTGGTTATAGAATTCTCACTATTTAATAATTTCTGCAATGCTATTAATTTATACATACATAATTAAGGTACCCACAAGGCATAATGAAAAAATAATCTTAGATAAATTAGTAATGTTCAGTGGTTTTAAAAAATTCATTTATAATTTCTTTTAGCTTCTAATATGTTTGCAAATCTTTTTTTCTACTCAGATCAAAGAACTGATGGTCACTTTTGATGCAGAGCTTCGACTCCTGAGACATCAGAAACTAAAACTAGACACTCAGATGAAATTATCTGACCTACACCATGTCACTTTATTTCAAGAAATTCTTCTTCTCAAGAATTTTGAAAAACAGGAAAACATACTTCAAGAGCGCGTTAATTCATTAGACAAAGAAGAGCAGGATATGCAAGTAATAGCGGGCAAAGAACCCTCTCTGGTTCTCCCCTTCGTTATAGAGAAAACTGGACTCTTTTTCCTTCTCTTTTCTTCTTAATTTACCCTCTTATACTAGGCTCGTCTCTTATCTTCTCTCCTTCCTTTTTCCTGTTAATTCTTTTTTTATTCTTTTTCCTCTCCCTCCTTCCCCTCCCCTTCCTCTCCCCCTTTCCCTCTACCTCCCCTCCCCTTCCCCTTCTCCTCCTCCCTCCTCTTCTCCTTCTTCTTCTTCTCCTTCTCCTTTCTCTTCTTTTTGTACCAGGAATTGAACTCAGGACCTTGTGCTTGCCTGAGCTATATCCCTGGCCCATTTCCTGTTATTTCTGTTTGGCGTCTATCTTAGCACCCTTGGTCAGGATGAAATGACTAATTTTTTTAGATGAATTTGATCTAGTGTTGTGTAAGGTAGGAGAATGAAATTTTCAGAAGTGAACCTTATATTTATTTAGTCTACCTATAGATTTTGAAAATCTGTATTTTTTCCATCAGCTATCATAAGTTGAGTTTTGATTATATTATTGTTTGGGCCTCCGACGTGAGACAGAAGGAGAGAAAACAAAGAAGGAAAAGAGGCCTTTACTGCAGCAGGGGAGGGCTGCTGAAGAGAGGCAAGCACCCTCTGAAGGGAACAAAGAAAATAAAACCGCAGCTTTATTTGGAATTGACAGGGGCGGAGTTAAAGGGGCAGGCAGAATGACGTATTGACAGCAGATTGGGGGAGCGTTGGCACGCGAGAAAGACGGGAGGTTCTACTTTGGGGTTCACTAGAAGAGCAGGGAAATCAGTGCTGAGGGAGGCGCTGTCCAGCGCCATGTTGACTCGCACATGGGAAGAACCCGTCAATTATCTTTATGAATGTAGGTGAGAAAGAAATTGGTGAATTTCCTAAGTATGATAGCGATTTTCGGTATAATAGATTATTGAATAACATAGGAAGCAGCTTAATATATAATATATATATATATATATATATATATATATATATATATATATCTGTGTGTGTGTGTGTGTATTAAATTTAAAGAAATAGATGATACTTTAAAGAGGAAGGATTCTATTAAATAGGTACTATATTCTGAATAGTAAGGTCAATTTTTAGGTTTATCAGCTTCACTAGAGATACTGTATATTTTTGGCTATCATATTTTGACACAGAAAAATCCTTGTTTTTGAGACATGCAAAAATATTTAACTGACTTCCAATCAGTAAAAATTCTAATTTGTTTAATTTAGATTTTTTAAGAAAATTAAACATCAGAGAGCTGATCTTTCTGATTATCAATGTAACAGATTTTTACAAAACAATTATAAAATTTTAATCAAGTAAATGGATGTCTCTGCAAATGTTAGAAATATATACTTCTATTGAGAAGCTTTAAAAAAAGTTTGTAGACTGTAACATTTCATTGTAAAATACATTGTCCTATAAATGTGGTTTATCAGAAACATTTATTTATAATTTGTTTTTGCTTTTGTTCACTTAGTGGAAAATAAATGACACTCTTAAAGAGATGGAAGATAAAAAGAATGAAATCATCAAGCTCCAGGAACAGGAAAAGGCTCTTTACGCTGGTTTCCAAACAGCCCTCGGAGAAAACAATAAATTTGCCAACTTCCTCACGAAGGTCCTAAAGAAGAAGATTAAGCGAGTAAAGAAAAGGGAAGTTGAAGGAGATGCTGGTTTGTATTCTTTTTTAATGTTTTATTCTATTTTCTGTCATTAGTATGAGAAAGAGAAATGACTAGATTCCTATGTGTTGTTGCTTTCCCCCCACTACAACAGAGACAGTGCAAAGCCACTTTGAGGTTTAAAAGAAGGGGATATAAACCTTTAAGGACTTTTAAATATGTGGTGTGTGTGTGTGTGTGTGTGTGTGTGTGTGTGTGTGAATTAATGGGATGATACTTTTTAGTTCTAAAATTTCCAGTTAGTCCTTCATATTTGGATCCTTTCTTAAGTTTTACATGTTTTTTATTTCCTTCAAGTGTATTTATAATTGCTCACCAAAGTATTTTTATCATGGCTGCTTTAATTTATCAGATGATTCTAAGATTAGTCACCTTGTGTTGAAATCTGTCAATTGGCTTTTTCCATTTTGTTGAAGACATCCCCAGTTTTTGTGATGACAAATGACTTCCAGTTGGAACTGAGTTTCATATTATAAGCCTTTGTATCTTAGTCAAGTTTTCTGTGTCACTTCTTTTCTTCAGTACTGCTTGGAGAAGGAAGTGAGGAGAGTTTCTTTCTTACTGCTGGTGGAGGCAGAAGTCCTTCTTTCCCATTCTGTCTTCTTTGCTATGTAAGGAAGGAAGACTTCCTTAATACTATGTGTGCAAGTGTGATTTCTGGCACCACACGTAGTTTCAGTTGACAATATGGTGGGGATGGCTGTGGGCCCTATAATCAATGATGAAAATCCTGACTCTGTGTTAGGGATTTTCTGACATCACCCCAAAGAGCAGGAGGAAGACTATATTGTTACTGCAGAACAGGAATGGAATTTCATGCTACCTGTGTGATCTTCACAGTTACCTTGGTATTGGTGATAGAGGGGAAGCTTTTCACTAGCTAGCAGAGATAGATGTTCCAGCTTCCTACTTGGCCTTCTTTAGCGCCATCCTGGAGAATGTGTGAGTACATCATTACAGCTCTGTAAGTGTGGATGACTAGTCCTCCTCACTTGCCTTTTGGTAATGTGGGTAGATGTAGGAGCACATTTTACTGTAGTGTTTGGTTGCAGTAAGTGAATAATTTCTAAAAGTTTTATGTTCCTAAGCTTCACCTTTCTTATTCTTTGGCTAGAGAGAGTAGACTTTTGTTGGACCTTTCTGTACCTGCACCTGTTGGTGTACTAACTTGCCAACTTTTTCACTCCTAAATCTGATATAGATTGTCTTGGTTACTTTTATCCCATTGCTGGGACAAAATATCTGACACCCCAAATTAAGCAAAGGTTTATTTAGCTCACAGTTTGTAGAGGTTTCAGTCCATAATCAGCTGGCTTCAAAGTAAGGTGGCATGGCAGAGGGGTAACAGTTCATGGCAACTAGAAGACAGCAAAAGCAACAAGAGCTAAAAAAGGGGAAAGCAAGCCTCTTTTCCTTCCTTATATTGTAAGCAGGCTACCCACCCTCGGGTGGATGTAGCATTCATACCATCTCCCTGCCCTCCTCTTGAACAGGATGAGGATGTTTACAAAGTGAGGACCCTGGCTCCCTGCTGAGTCACTTAGTTGAACTTCTAAACTTCTCAAATTGACACAATGAATCAATGATTACAACATTGTAGGGGGTTAACAGTCACCCTAGTGCATGTCCTCTACACCCTAGCATGTAGAACTGCTGAGTTAGTTAAGTTCTAAACTTCTCAAATTGACACAATATATCAACCATTACACAGATAAAGCAAAAAGAAGACCCAATGAAATCACCATGATGTTTTTTTCAGGGTCTCAGTTGCATTCTTTGTTTGCTTGCTTCATTCCACTTTTCAAAATCTTCATACATATATTTTTCATATAACATTTAGCTGTATTTAGAGAGAAATACAAAAAGGTAGGTTGACTTACTTTTCAGAAAGTAGACATCTAGGAAAAGGATTTTAAAATTAATTTTTAAACTTTTCTGAATCATTTTATTTGGTGTCACAATTATGTAAAATAACATTAAGAGAGATCTTAAACTTAAATCCAGAAAGTAAGTCTGTCTCTTATCTCTAATTTGGAGTTCCATGAAACAGAAATTACAAATTGATGATGCGTGCTTCATAGATGTCCTTGAAGTGTTTTAAAAGAAAATGGGGCAAGGTGGAAGGGTCTACAATGCCTGGTCACAGTATTCTTGTAAACAGATTGTTTTAGTGTCTAGACATTTTTGTAATCTATAAAGATATATATAGATATTGTAATAAAACATGCTTTTTAAAAGAACTGTAAGGCAGACTTTATGCAGGAGAATAACTGCAGTGGGGTTTTGTAGTCAGAGAAGGAGATGACGCTTTTTTCTGAACACAAGGACAGGTAGAGGTTACAGCTTAGGAGCAAGGTGGCATCACTGGACTGAAAATTATTAACAATTAGAATAATTTTTCAGAATTTTTACTGAAGGCAGGCCAGAGTAATAGGATATTGAGGATGGGGATATGAGATATCAAGGATGCAGGATTTCCACTAAGAAAATTTAGCAGAATTCTTGCTACAGATGGACCAAATGGGTTAAGGACAGAGCCAAAGGTCAGGAACTAGTCAGAAATAGGACTCAGGAAAGCCTGCCTCAAGTTTGGTGAAAGGATAGAGTATTTGTCAACATAATACCCCTCTGGTAGGATCTCAAAGTGAAACAGGACTTTTGTAGCAAAACATGAACGTTCACAATTACATGGGTTAGGTAAAGACTATAAAATAATATAAGTTCATTTTGGGTAAGTTATAAAAATCCTTTGTTTTTAGAGAGTTTAGTGGTTTAGGAGTTGTGGCCTATTCACCAAGGGTGTGGCTGGTAAGCTGTAGCAGGAGCAGCTCGGTACCTGGGTGCTAACACCTTTGATTTGTTGTATGAATGATAACTGCGGAACTTTCTGTAGGAGTCTCTGTTTGTGACCTCTGCCCTTAACCATTTTTTACTCTTCTAAAAATAATGAATAATTTCCTACTTTTTTGTCTTTGTTACTTTCCTAGTGACTGATTCATTGAACAATACCTTGAAAATGTAGTATTCAGTGTAGTGTAGGAGCTCCTCTGCTAACAGAGTTCTCTCCCCCTAGACGAAGATGAGGAAAGTGATGAATCGAATGAAGATGAATCCAGCCTAGAGGATGATGAGGGCGAATCGGAATCTGAAGCTGAGGTTTTGGATGATTCTATCTGCCCAACAGGTGTGTTTGGATAAAACCATGTGTCCTTTGTGAAGTGTGACTGATGTAGGAATGACATAGGGGAAATACTATCACTCCTAGCCTGCTAGATGTCATACACTGAGTTTGTGTTTCCCCAAATCGAAGAATGAATTCTAAGGAACAATGGAGGTTAAGATAGGAAAGATTTATTGAGGGAGAGACAGCTCCTGCCTGAGAGATAGGAGGGAACCCTAAAGTGGGTTGCTGATGAGCACTCTTCACAGAGCAAATTTTATAGAGCAAAATCACGAGGTGCGTACAACATGGGTCAAAGCTATGACCAACCAACAAGATTACAAGAATCGTTGTTTAGGTACTGTTGATCCAACGTGGAAGCAGGTCACATAGCAAGTGTACATGGAAAGAACAAAGAGCTTTTCAGGAAGGGATGGGTCTGAGGGTCTTGGTCACCCACCAAGGCGACTGATGTCTGTCTAGACTTTATTGGACCAGCTGTTACCACCTATCTTATCCCTTGGGGAAACATGTAGGCCTGGCCATTCTGTGTTTATCTTAGGGCCTGGGCTCCAAAAGATGTGCCTCCTGCCACAGTTGTAATGTATTTTTAACTATTGGATTGACTTTCTTGAGAGCCTAGCCATATCTGACTACCCATAGTATTTCTACCTAACTTAACTTTCGGTAATATGACCAAAGATTGACAACACTGGGGAGGTTCTTTTTTTGAATTCACAATTCTCTCACAATAAAGTTTAAGGAAAGGGTGACATCAAATATATGAGGTAGAAAAAAATATATGAAGAAGAGTCTAATTATTCTTTGAGAGGCTCTCTGGCTGATTTAGTATCCGTTCCCCCAGGCAACCTTTTTAAAATAACAAATTAATAATCCACACAAAACTAATTTACTATAAATTATGTAGAAAGTTTCATTTCTAGAGACACAGTAGATAACAATTTATATAGATTTTTAAACAAAATTTTCCTTTGTTTGAAAAAGCACTCAAATTTTGTATTTGAAATCTTCTTTGTGAGAAATCTGTGCCAGGTCCCTGGAAATGGTTGGCAGTTTGTATTTTCATTATGGTGAAACCAGTCCAGAGCAGCTAGACTACCATCCTTACAGTCTCAAGAGATAAATGTTCATTAGAGAAAACTAGTTTGCTCTGGTGTGTAATTTGATTTTCTAGACATTTAAAAAAGTTTTAATTAAAATTAAAAATTTTAATGTTAAGTAAAGTTTAAATCTTGTTTTAATTTTGAAAACAAGAGTCTAATAATAATATTTATGAATAGAAGAGAACACAAAAACATTGTGATCCAACTCCCTGTCTTACAGCAGAATTAAAGGGCTTGAAAAACAGCAGACGGCCAGGGATTTAACTCAGTGGCATAAACGCCTGCCTGGCAAGCGCAAGGTTGTGAATTCAATCCCCAGTACCAAAACAAAACAAACAAACACAAAACCACACAGCAGGATGGTGGTTAAACTAGGACTAGAATTAAGATTTCTAGCTTCCAACTTAGCATTCTATTTTTACATTCTTTATCTATTACTTGGTTAATTAATATAGCTGCTATTGTGATAGAGTGGAAAAGCATTGAAAAATAATGCACTTGAAGACCAGGCCAGCATGTATCAGTTATGTCACCTCTGAGATTCTGGGTCTTCACCTGTAGAATGAGGGCAAGAGGTACCACCTTGCAGCCTCTAGCCTTGAATGAGACAGTGTATGTAAAGGGCCTAGCACAGAGCACCATTGAGAACATCTCATGATTACTGGAGCCATCAGTGCAGTGAACCTGGCTAGCATGGATCTGTGAATAGACATTATGCATTCTGAAGTGCCAGCCTCCACACTTCTAGAACTACTACATTCCTTAATAAATGAGACTACTTTTTAGGTTTTACTCTCATTTCAGGCTGTGATGCGGCTCTTTTTGAATTGGCCCTTCAACTTCGAGAGAAAAGGCTGGACATAGAGGAGGCTTTCGTTGAAGAAAAGAAAATTGTCGATAACCTCAAAAAGGAATATGATACTTTATCTAAAAAAGTATGGTTGACTGTCTACTTATTTGTCTTCTCCCAACCTGCTACACACCCTCCCAGCTATGATATTGCCAATTCATAGCAATGACATTATTAGAGAAGAAACATCTCAGAAATAATGAATGTTTTTTTTACTCTTATGCACAGCTGTGTATGGGCCATTGCTCTTTGGCAATCAGACATTCTTTACTTTAATCATTGGTATCCAAACTTTTTAATTACATAATTCTATAAGTGAAAAAATTACAGCACATACTCCCATAATAAATGATATGTATTTTTAATTTTATTTAGGAAATACTGTTTTAGTATGTCTTAGTACATTATGAGACATTCACAAGAATGAGATAAAAATAAATAGAAATGCTGATATTTTCCCTCTGCACCCCAAAAAGTCATTTTGCTGACACTCTGGGGGTACACACATTGCATGCTGTTGATCACTAAGTTAAATTTCTGGTATAATATTGACTACTTTCTGCCTTTTCTGTTCACTTCTCTCTTAGCTCCTTTTGTGTAGAGTAATATCACCCAACTTGATTAATATCCAAAAATATTTTTAAATTTTTTCTTAATTTTGAAGATAATAAAATCCAACAAAACAAAACAGAACAAAGCCGATCAAAACAAAGCAGCAAAATTGGTACAGAACTTCAAAGCAGGATGCTAGGAAAACAACAATAGCTACCATAGTATATCTTGTCATCTTCACAATAGTTGTCCATTCCATCAGGTACAGCAAAATCAAACCAAAAACAAAACAGAATAAAACCAATCAAAACAGACTATTGAATAAAGCAAAGCAGTTAATCAGAACAAAGCAAAACAGTAAGAACAATATTGGATTTCAAAGGCAAGATAGAAGGAAATCCCCCATATTTGCTATATTGTGTACTATCATCCTCCCAAGAGATGCTCAGACCTCTTAGCCAGGCAGGTGCTTAAGCCACTGAACTAAATCCCTGGCACCAAAAATATTTTTTTTTAAAATTTCTTTTCCTCCTGCAATCAATGTTATGGAAACCTTTCATATTTTTTAGATTAAGAACTTGCTTTAGAAATACTACTTTAAAGCGTTTCTCCCTTATTTTTTTACTTTTTTATATTAAAAAGCAAAACATAAAAAAGGGTAGAAATAATACAGAATTTCAAAAAGACAGTAGGAAATCAACACTAGTTAACATTGCATATTGTTATCTTACAAGTAGTTGTTCAAGTTACAAGATCTAGGCATAAAAAATGATCAGACAAGCAAGTAATGCCAACACAAACTATTCTTTTGGATGAACTAACAGAATTAGTAGTATAGTTATCTATCTTGCACACTTATACAATAAAGGGTTTCCCCTTATTTAATGAGATCATTATGACCAAACAAGTTTCTCACCACTCTTGACAAAAACATACCATGCCAAAGGCTGCTTTTCACACAGAAAATAAAAGGGAACAAGAACCCAATCTTCTGAGACTTTCTGCACAAAATCTTAAAACTTGGGGGGGGGCGCATAGGAATGATTGAAAAAGTGATGTGGGTCTTAACCTGGCAGAAAGCAAATAATATATATTCCTGCCTGCTATCCGGAGTCGTGCCTGGCATCTCAGCCCAACAAAGCCCGTCCTGCTCATGCCATACTCCCTCCCAAGACGCACTCCCTTACCACTTTAGGAGTCTGTTCATTGGATCTGGTCAACATCACTCATATGGGGCTTTCTACAGGTAAAAGTTGTGGCAATGAATCTAAAGACGGCAGAGGAGGCCCTGGAGGCTTATCAGCGAGAGAAGCAGCAGCAGCTGAATGAAGTGCTGGTTGTGATTCCACTCAAGCTCCACCAGGTGAGGATCTGAGCGCTCATCCCGCCCTGGTTTTCCCAGAGAGAGATTCGTGAATCATCAGTGGAGGAAATCACCTTGGTTGGAGATTCTACATGTAGGGTGACACCCCAACTTTCCTTATCCAGTATCATATTGTTGTTAAAGCAAAACATCAAAGTATGCATATTTGCCTGAGGCTCATTACCACTTTAAAAGTTGGGTCTCTTTAGGTATGGAGGAATGATTTAAGAATGAAATGAACTGGAGATTGAAATGTGGGGTCTTACCACATGTCACTCTGTACCATCTTTATTTTATTTTATTTGGTCTTTTTGAGGCAGGGCCTCACTACACAGTTCAGACTGGCCTTGGGCTCACTTTATAGCCCAGGCTGGTCTTGAACTCGCAGCGATCCTCATGCCTCAGCCTCCTGAGTGCTGGGATTACAGGCGTGTGCCACCATGCCTGGCTTGTACCATTTTTAATTAGAGATAACGAGTGAGGTCAGGACTAAAAGAAAATATTTTCTGTTTATTCCCTCCATTCATTTCCACTGTTGATTTGAGTGACAGCTTATATAAAATAATGGAATTATGTATCAGTAAGGAAAAATGGTTCAGGATAAGAAAATAAACTTTATTTTACAAACCACAAACGAATAAAAGAACAAGATCAGCCTTATCTACTCTTTATGTAACTAAACCCAAACTGGATAAGCTTTACATAGCAGTTTGTCTATGCTGCCAACCCTGGAATATTGGTCCTATCTGTGTGGGAAGATTTGCTGTCTCCAAAGGGACATAATGTGGCTTACACTCTGACGACTTTCTGTTTACCTGGTCGTTGTCATTCAGTGGTGAGAGAGAAGCCCAAAGACAAGAAAGTAAACCAAGGACTGAAAAAGGAGTGTTCCTTTTATGATTTCTCTTAGCTGACATGTAATGTGTGTCTTTGTCTATTTTGATTCTTTATTAATGCATGTTTGCAGCACTTGATGGTTCCTTTCGTCCTGGGGAGCTGGTTCATGTACTTAGCACATATTATTATTATTTTTTACTTACCCTTCTCCTTTTCTCTCTTCCTCTGTGTTTTTTAGATAGAGTATATGGTATTTGGGGAAATACCTAGTGATCTTTCTGGTACTTTGGTCTTCTCTAACCACTCCTTGGGACGGCTGCAAGAACGAATTGTGCAGCTCCAGGAAGAAAATACTAGGCAGCAAAAACTTAACAAAGAATGCCGGGAGAGGCGTAAAATGCTCATCCGGGAAAAGAGGGAGATGGCAAAAAACATACAGAGTGAGTATCCATGTATATTAGTTATTTGAGCACAATATTCAACACCCACAACTCTAAGGAAGAATTTATTTTGGCTTACAGCTTCTAGACTAGGTTTCAGTGCATAGTGAACTGGCTCCAAGTCAGGGCAGCATGGCAGAGGGGCATCACAGAGGAAAAACAGATCATGGCATGGCAGTAGGAAGCAGAGAGAGACCGGGGGTGGGGTTGGTCTAGAGATGAAGGAGGAAAGAGAGATATAACCTTCTAGACCATGCCCCCAGTGACCCTCGTTTGACCGGGCTCCATCTTCCAACATCACATTTAGCTCTAAACTCATTGGTGGACTAATCCATTGATGAGTATCATGCCCCCATGATCCAGTTGTCTCCCAGAAGCCCTACCTGTGAGCTCATGAGAATTTGAGGGGACATCTAGATAGAAACCTTTATATAAAGCCCATGGGTTTTCCAGTAATATTTGTTGGCACAATAAGGAACTATCAAGTCATGATCTCCAGCCTCTAAAACAGTAGAATCAGAACCATTGAAAGAGAAAACAAAAACATTTTCTCGTCCTTCTACTTACCAGCTCTCTTGGCACCATAAAAAGAGAAATCCTGTATCACAAAACCTGTTCCACTTTGTGTGTGATAAAATTTAGAGTAAAACAGTAACCACATACATACTACCACACTTAAGAAATAAATCACTGGTGATACATACAAGCGAACCCCCTTCTCATTTTAATACTATTTGCTGATTCTTCCCCAGGGTTGACCCCCAGATGTGTAGATTTGTGATTCACTTCATTTAACCAATTTTTGAGTTATTTATATTCCAGTATGAAAGGACTTACTTTGTCAGTATCCTATTGATGAATAAGTATTTGTAATTTTCCTTATCACAGTAAACCTTACACACATCTCCTTGTGCACATGTCTGAGAAGGTCAGTCTCTGGTACTGGGATCTCTGAATTAAAGGGGCATTTGTGCGTTTTCTACTAAGACACTGCCATGTGCCTCCCACAGTCATTCAAGCCATTTAGCCTCCTCCTAGCAGAACATGAGAGTCTTCTAGGTTTCATATTTTCATTAATATTTGATACTATCAGGCTTTAATGCCTGGTGAACATCAAATTATATTTCAGTGTGATTTTATTCACATTTCCTTGATTACTGAAGAGTTTAAACATCTTCACATACTTTTTTTGGTCATTTATTTCCTTTTCTGCAACTTGCCCATTGTTCTACATCTTTGCCTACTTTTATTTCTAATTTTGGGTTTTTTTAAAAATTGATTTTAGGGAGTTCTTGATACATATTTTGTCTATCGTACTTCAAATCTTTTCTAATTTATGGTGTGCCTTTCTACTTTGGTGTACCTTTTGAGTATATGAGCACCTTAAATCTTTTTTTTTAAAAGAAGATAAAACCAAGGAAAATAAATGAGAATAAAAGCAATCAAAATAAACCAATATAAGTGATATGGGACTTCAGAAACTTACAAAACCAACAATAGTTACCATAATGCCTTTTGTTGTCTTCAGAATAGCTGCAGATACCTTCAGATGTAGTAAAAATTAAGCAGAACAGAGCAGAATAGAAGCAATAAAAACAAAACAATGAATGCAATAAAGGACTTCAAAACAAGCCACTAGTAAATCCAAAATGGCTACCATATGTCTTGCTATCTTTCAAATAGCTGCTCATGCCATCAGGTTTAATATAATCAAACAAAACAAAAGAGAATAAAACCCAACCCAACAAAACAATGAAAATGATATGGTTTCCTGGTGGGGATCCCTTCCTGGTGAGGCCTTGTCCTGTCCCTCCACAGTCCACATGTGGTGCTGAGTCGCTGAGAGAGGCTTGGGTGTGGCTGTCCCCACTCCAGGGGCAGCCCGCACGTGGTGCTGGTTTCCAGGCAGGGATCACCTCCTGGTGAGGCCTGGTTTTTTCCCTCTGCAGTCTGCAAATGGCGCTGACACATGGAGAAAGGCTTGGGTCTGGCTCAGCACTTTAAGTCTTAATATGGTAAATTTTACCAATCTACTTATGGTTTTTGCATTGTATATTTCTCATTTGAGAAATCCTCTTCTAGTTTAAAGTTAGAAAGATTTTTTTTTAATACAGCAATAATTCTACTAGGCATATATTATAAGGAAGTGAAATCAATATGTTGAAGAAATCTACTCTATATTCTCATGTTCATTGCAACCTTATTCATAATAGACAAAATACAGAAAAATCTTAAACATCCATCAACAGATAAATGAATAAAGAAAGTGTAGTTCATATACCCAGTGGGATACTATTTAGCTTAAAAGAAGAAAATAAATCGTCATTTATGACAACATGGAAGGGCCGGGAGTTTGGCTCAGTGGCTTAAGTGCCTGTCTGGCAGGCGCAAGGTTGTGAGTTCGATCCCCAGTCCCCCCCAAAACAAAACAAAACAAAACAAAACAAAGGTGGATGAACCTGAAGGATATTGACTTAAGCAGAATAAGCCAAGCATGGAAAAACAACTCATAATCTCACTAATCAGTGGAGTGTAACAGTTGAACTCATAGAAAAGAGAGTAGAATTTGGAGGTTAGCAGGGACTGTGGGGTAGGATGGGAGATTTGGCAAATTTGGCTTAGGGATATAAATTTTTAATTAGACAGGAGGAATAGTCCACAACATTGTATTTGAAAATTGCTAAGAGAATACATAATAAGTGTTCTAACCACCAAAAATAGGTTAAAGTAAGCAAACAAATAAATAAACAAACATATAAGGTAATTCCAATGGGAATTACCTCAATTTAGTCATTCCGCTTGTAAACATATTTCAAAACAATATGATGTACATGATAAATATATTCAATTTTTGTTTTTCATTTTAAAAGAAATTTTTCTATAGTTTACTCTATTTGCGTTTCTAATCTACCTGTAATTAAGGTGGATAGCGTAATATGTGTAGTATAAAGATAATTATCTTTTTAAATGTTCATTGTTTTGTGTGTAGTGATACATGCGTGTAACCCCAGCTTTTGGGAGGCTGATGCAGGAAGATTGCTGCAAGTTTGAGGCCAGCCTGAACTACATAGTGAGAGCCCATATCAAAAAAAAAAAAGCTTCTTTTAATTTTGGTATATCGAACATATGTGTGTAAGTTATCAAGTATTATAGTGAGATGAATCCTGCAAACCCACGACCCAACTCAGTAACAATATTATTCACAATGTACCAACTGCCTGTGAATGGGCACTATCTACCCCATTCTCTGTCTCCTCACACCAAGATAACTGCTATATTAGTCACTGTCACAAACAATGCTGTGACAAAATATCTGAGAAAAAGATGAAAGATTTACTTTTGCTCATGATGTTCAAAGTTTCAGCCCATCCCTTTGGGCCTAAGTTCAGGGAGAGCGTCAGGACAGCAGAGCAGATGGTGGAGGAGGCAGGTGCTCACCTCATGGCAGCCAGGAAGTGGAGAGAAAGGGAGAGGAAGGGATGGGGACCAGATGTGACCTTCCAAGGCACATCTCCTAGTGAGCTTCCTCCATCTATACCCGTCTTCTATAGTTTTCACCAACTTCATATGGTCCGTCTAATTAGGAACCCATCAGTGGAGTTATCCATTCATGAGATCAGATCCTAAAAACATATGTTCCTCTAGAGGTTTCCAAGAATATTATGTCATAGGTAGCTGTTTGAAACATACTCCTTCATTTAACATTTATTCCTAAGATTGGCTATAGAATAAATGAAGAGAGGTGTGGGAAAGGTAGCAGGAGGCATGGCAGGGCAGGGTGGGCAGAGCATGAAGGGACTCACGAACCCCTGTGAGGACTTTGGTTCCTACTGGGAGTGAAATGGATGATGCTGTTAAGATCAATAATAACAAAAATGGAAAAATTCATTATCAAGTTGGAGCCTATTAACAGTGTGAGAAGGGGCAGATCAGAGTGTATAAGCTACTTGGGAAAAATGAGTAACTTTTACATAAGACTTTGAAAATGAAAAGACAATATAGGAACGGGCATTGTAAGTAAGGAAAGCAGAAAGCAAAACAGAAAAGAAAAGGAAAAAAAGAAAAAGTAGGAGAAGAAAAACCACAGAAGAAAAACCAACTGGTAACAAAATATTTTACCATCTTGCAAAACCTCTTCCTTAAAAATTTATTACTGTTGATATCCATTTCATAACAATGGGGTCACTAAAACTATGACTGTGTTCTTTTAGAAATGGAACAAACAGTCCGTCAACTAATGGTCAGCAAGTTTGGCCGAGTAATAGATCTAGAAGCTCTTCAGACGCTTTCTGTTAATACAACACTTGAAGAACTGAAGATCAAAAAACTTCGAAAGGAGCTATCGAACGCAAAGGAAATGAAGATGTGGGAGGTAAGAAGCTAGGGCCACAGAGTCTCCTTGGTTAAATCTGGAGGAAGGCAAGAAATCCTGGGGCATTAAGGGATTCCTATGAAGCATCTATGCAACTGCAGGTGTCTGGAAACCCCTGCTGGCTCCCTAGGGTCTTAGGTCTGTCTCTGCTTCCTTACTGTCAAGTCAAAGCAATGTATCTGGAACTAAAAGAACCTGCACTGGTCTTTAGGGTACAGGATGAATATAAATATGTTATAAAATGGCATGAAAGAGCATGGAGAGATTCTACTTTGAGGCCCACACTGATATAAATACCCTGTTAGAAATAGAACTGCTATCTTCTTTTTTTTTTTTTTTTTGTGGCACCAGGGATTGAATTCACAACCTCGCACCTGCCAGGCAGGCGCTTAAGCCACTGAACCAAACTCCCGGCCCTAGTTTTTTGAGACAGGGTCACACTGTGAGCTGTGTAGTTCAGGCCGGCCTTGCACTCACATTGTAGCCCAAGCCAGCCTCGAACTCACAATGCTCCACCTACCTCAGCTTCCCAAGTGCTGGGATTAAAGAAGTGCGCCACCACGCCAGGCTTAGAACTGCTATCTTCTGATGGACCTTATTGTATTGTTATATAAATTTTGGATGCTGTTTCAATTTGGTAATTAGAATATATGCCTAAGTCATAAGTTTTATAATATGGATAGACTGTGGCTGGTAGGGTCTTAGAAGGTTTAATGCCTACACATTATTCCCTGACCCGTGGCATGAGTCAGTTCCCCAGTGCCATCCTAATTCAGAGACAGGCATTTTTATAAAGTTTTTGTAAATTCACACATCATTGTGACTTCTCTAAGTTCCTTTTATATTTCATCAGCAGATAAGCCAGAAGGAAAAGTCCCTGTTGTTATCTATCTTGTCCAATGACTCTGTCTTACTTTTGCTAATCTAAGATTTACTGCCATACTTTGAAGAAGCAAATTGTTTAGGTGCTCATGTTAATGGAACTGTTCTCTACTGGAGGAGTGTTGGAGATGATATATACAGTCCAAAATAACTGATTGGAGCAACAGGAGAACAAAATAAAGCCATTATGCCATTATATGGTCATTTGAATCATCCACTGTGGGTCCAAGACTGGGAGAAGAGCACATGAAAGTTTGCTGCTCAAAATCTCCCTTCCTTTAAAGTAATGGGTATCAGTATGCAAACTCATTTCATTCCTCAACAGTAGGGTGATATCTATATGTATCCTTTTTTTTTTTAACCTACTTTTATCTTTGAGCATACTACCATTCTTATCTTTAATCAAATCAGACCCAGTGCAGTTGCTTCTGGTTACATTTTCTTCTTGGCTTCTCATCATGTTTTTATTTATGCATGTTGCTTTATGTTCCTAATGTTTTGATCAAATCTGGATACTCATTATTCTCTATTTTCTCTTCTATTCACTTAACCTATTTGATGTCTTTCTGGCCGGGTAGCAAAAGATTGCTCAAGCGCGGTGGGAACTAATGATGAAGACAAAAGAACACACCAAAAAACTTCACCAGATGAATGATTTATGTGTTGAAAAAAAGAAACTTGATTCTAGGTTGAATACACTGCAGAACCAGCAGGTATATTCCTTTTTTAAATACTCCTTTTAAGAATTGGGAATGGCCTCTAAAAGTAGCTATACATAAGAATGTCAAGTGCTGGCATTTTTAAACAAACCTAGTTATTCTCTTGGACTTTGCTTTATATTTTCTTTAAGCATCTGGGAAATAGTCTAAGTCAGGTGTTCTCAAACTATGTTCCCCTACTCCTATCACCTGAAAACTTGTTTGAAATACAAATTCTGTGGCCCCACCTCAGAGGTAATGAATCAGAAATTCAAAGGGCGATGTTCAGTAATCTGCATGTCAGCAATCCTTGCAGGTGATTCTGATGCAGCCTAGAGTTTAAAAATCACTGGTCTAAGCAAAAGTTCTCCCAAAAGGTTTATTCCATGGGGAATGCATACAAGGATTTGTAAAGTTTATAATTGAAGCTTAGATGTTATAGTGTGTTTGGATGGCTACCACTTAAGCCTCATGTAATCATGGATGGGGCTGAGTCTGGCATTTGTAATTGGTTCATTGTCTGCCACTGGGATTGGTGGTGTGAGTGCGGCACCTGCCCAGGGGTTGAGCCGACACACGGTGTAAGGGTGGGAAGAAGGTGTGTCTTCAGCCAGGACTGCAATATGGACTGAAACCTCCAATAGTGCAAGAAATAAACCTTTCCTTCCCTAATTTGGGGCATCAGGTATTTTGTCCCAGCAATGAGAAAAGATGTAAAAGGAAGACTATAATTTGAATATCAAGTAATCTTTATCCACTGAAAATCAAGGCAGTGTTTGACAAAGGTAATGCCTAAGCAAAATCTTCACCAACTAAGCAGCCAGTAAAGATTGCTTGACTTGCTGTGGTTTGATTTAAACTCACAGAGCAAAGAACTTGGAGGCAGGAAATCAGTTGGCTTGGAAAACAGATTACTAATATATGTCTCTACGCCATACATTATTACTCACTATATTTTTACAAGTGTAGGTAGGCTGTCTCTTTTAATCCTCAAAACACTACTTTTCAAAGCTCAAAAAAGTTAAATAACTCTCTCAAGCTCTCAGAACTAATGCATGGTGAAGTTAGTTTTGAACTTGGGTCTTTCTGCCTCCAAAGCTGGATTTATTGCTTCTTATCTTATCTAGGAATGAATTGGGAGCTGGTTGGTAAAAATGCAAAAGCAAGTGTTGCAAGACATTGTAAAGTAAGAGTACCCAAAATCTGAGTATGGTGAGGACAGAAGAGGAGGTAACATCAAACTGGCAAACTGGAATGACAGTTCACGGGGCATGTTTTTAACTACAAATAACTGAGAGTGTGTTGAGTTACATGTTTTTAGCTACAAATAACCCTTGAGAGTATTAAACAGGAGACACTTTTGTCGCTTGACAAGAAATCTAGAGGAAGATGACTATTGGCTTTGGGCTTGGTGGGTCTGTGATGTCAAGATACCTGGGTGATTCTCCCAGTGTTCCTTCATAGCCGTGAGCTATGCCTCTGTTTCATATTAATTTGCCAGCCTTTTCTACTCCTTTTATTAAGAAAACACAGGTTTTCTGCTTAGATTCACCTAGACACCTCTAGCTGAATGAGAAACTGGGTAAAGCTAGGGTTTAGCTTTTACGGCATAGCAACACAAGTCATAAGAACTAGACTATGTGTCCATCAACAGATGAATGGATAAAGAAAATGTAATGTTTATACACAGTGCAGTGCCAATGTCCCATAAAAAAAGACAGATTTGAGTCTTTTGTCAGAAAATGAATGCACTTTGAGACCACATTAAATGAAATAAATCAGACACACAAGCTTAAATATCACATGGTTTCTTTTACATGAAAAGCCCAAAATATAAGAGATAGAAAATAGGAGATGGGGAGATAGATTTTTGTAAAAGGGAAGGGGACTAAAAGATGGCGGTGGAGAGAGAGAGAGAGAAAGAAAAGGGGATAAAAAAAATACGATGTGTTATGTACATGTACCAACTGCTCATGAGGAGTGTAATCATTATGGACTGCAAGCAGGTACTAATGAAAAGAAAAACTGAAGAAGAAAAAAAAAAAAAAACAGATGCACAAAGGACTTTGTAGTAGTGTCTTGGGCCAGCCAGACAATCTCTTGGAGTCCTGCTTCATTACCTGTACCACTGGAATAATCACACCAAGTTTGCAGTTGTGAGGATTAAGTGGTACGAGCTATGTAAAGCACCTTGCGCAGATTGGGTGCTAGGACAGTGTCACGTCTTTCCTTCAACAAGACATGTTTTTGCATTCAGCTTATTGAACATTTACTTATGTAACAAACATGAGGTAAATGCTGGGAAGATCAGGGAAACTCAGCCATGATGGGCCCTCTCTCTATGACGTATACAATTGAGGAAGGAAGAGTTATCGAATAAGCATTTAGATGGTACTATATGAAGTTGCCATTTGAAAAAGACTAAAAAAGACCAAATATCCTAAGTTTCAAATGGATCAATCTGGTAACTATAATGATATCTATGTATAAGGATATCTGCATAGGAGAGAGAAGGGGATCTTACCCTAGCCCGTGGGTCACATAAGCCCTCCCTGCATGTGAGGTCTGTAGCACTGACAGGAAGGACAGAGAAATCAGCCTTCTTTTTTTGGGAATTGTATTAGCCTTTCCATTGCTGGGACCAAATACTCATCACTCACGCCTTGAGGAAGGACAGGTTTATTTGGCTCAGGCTTTCAAAGGATTCAGTCCATGCTCAGCTGGCTCCAAGGCAGGAATATCATGATGGCAGGGGCTGGTGGAGCAAAGCTTTATAGTTCCAAGTTCATGGCAGCCCAGAGGTGGTCAAGGGAACAGTGTCAGAGATGAAGCGGCCAGGGACCATGTATAGTACCCAAGGTCATGCCTCCATGACCTGCCCTGGAACTAAAATCTGCCATACAGAAAAAGACAAGCAAACTTATCCTTTATGATTCCAGGGATGAGCCCTCCAGGTAATGAATGACTGATGGCTGGATAAGTGCTGCTCTTCCAAAGGGGATTTGCATCTTAAGAGTTGTTCATTTGTCCAAAGGCATACATTTCTGATAGTTGGATTGTAGCATAGAAGACCCTTTAAATTAAGCTGCAGTAGCTTGTAAACTGACTGTAAGATCGACACTCCTAATAGATACATGAGGACAAGAGGATTTTTCATATCCCAAATGACACTTGAAGTACCAATGTGTTTTCTTCCAACAGGGCAATGCCTTCCAGGGCCCTCGGAAAGCAGATATTGTGGCAAGAAAGAAGATCACTGAACTGATCCAAGTCCAGGCAGATAGGATTTTGGCATTAAAAGAAGAGATTGCCCTTTTGCGTAAGAAAGGAGGGCTTCTCCTCCCACCCATTCAGTCCGCACAGAATGGATGAAGCCCATGGACCTTTAAGTTCACTGTTTTCTCAAATCCACCCAAGATTTCTAATATGTTCGCTATGAATTCTGTCTGCTTGTCACTTGCAACCATCCTAAAGTGAACTTCTCTAAAAGTCTAAAACCAGATCCTGTCATGTAGTTCTTAATAATTTTTCTCCAACTTGGTTAGTTAGAACTGAGGGCTGCACCTATCTAATTATTATTGAACTGGACCACAGACCCTATAGGACTGGGTATGAAATCTCATTAGGTGGTATCTCATCATTCCAAGAAAGCATCTGTAGCATGTTTTGTTTTAGGAAAATTTATTTTGCAGATATTCTTAATTTTTAACCATTGGCAAGAAAAATGGTTGTTCAGCCATCCATTTGCAAACTTACTTTTCTTGGTCCTTGAATCCTTAGAAAATAAGCTTTGTTTTCAGTAAATGTTCTCTGAGAGAACACAAGAGAAATTATTTTGCCAACAATATTTTAGAATAAGAAATGCAAATTAGAACTTGGTATTGTTGACTTCATAAAACAGTTATCTGGGTGCACGGGATTCAGGAAATGCAGACAGCAAAGCCATTTCCTTCAGTCTGCTTTGGGTTGGCAGAAAGCAGGAAATAAACCAGCTTCCTGAATCACTCACAAAGTTTGCAAACTCCCGCGTTCTGAGGGGAGCAGAGGAATTTTTTTTTTTACGAAAGGACTAAGGCAGTTTTTCTCTGAAGAGTTTTGCGAGTCCATCAGTACTCTGAATATTCCCCATGGTTTCTCATGTCCTGTGCCATCATCTTCCAGGTTTCACCGAGTCATTAGCTGGTTTTGATACACATCAGGAAGAAATGAAATAGATTGCCATCTCTGAGAAATCTTCTCTAAGAATCACTTTTGATGTAACATTTTCAGCCTTTTGATTTGGGGAGTTAAGTGTTGATGAAATTCATGGCCACTGCTACATAAGCATGGCCTGCCTGACACTTGGTGTCCTGGTAGAGTGTGGCAGTTTGCAGTCAGACACCTATGGGTCTGTACTACTGAACTACGCACTGGAGCCTGTCCCCGAATATTCATTCCTCCCTGAGAAGGAAAGAGGAAAAAGGCAATACCATATTTCATAAATGTACAAAGAAACTGTAATGTCAAGCATTTCTAATTTGTGGTTAGTCTGCTAAAGCTGCCTCTCCAAATTATACACAGGACTTACTTTTTATTGTATGTTGGAATACTCTTAGACATATAGCTGCTTAGCCTATTGTCCAGGATTCCTTCACTCCCAGAATGACCTGTTGTTTACCTACCACCTTAAATCCTGAATGCAGTGGCATCTCGACCAGAGAACATCTTCTCATGCTGTGTGTCCATCTCTAGGTGTTTTTTAAGCATTCTTAAAAATGTGCTAAGCACAGCTCTGAATGTTTCATCGTATTTTATTGCTGGGTAGAAAAATCACCCCAAAATTTATCTGAAAGCAACGTATTATTGAACTTAGGTTAGGGCTGAGCCTGTTTCTAGGGGTCTGGAATCCGGGATTAGCATCCATGGCTCAGGGTCTCTCCCGGAGTTGCGGTCACACTGTGACACTCAGCAAGAGCCTTGGGTGTCTCGCCACACGGGGCCTCTGCACAGGGCTGCTCATGACGACTTCTCCACGGCCAGTGATCGAAGACTGAGGAAAAGAGCGGGAAAACAGCACTGGGGAGTGCAAGCCACAGCCTTTTACAGCCTAACCTCAGAAGTGACAGACTGTCACTATTTTAAATGAGTCACGAGGGCCAACCCCGGTGTGATGGGAGACACGGAACAGACTGAGGAACTGGTGGGGATCAGTGGGGGCCGTGTCAGGTTGGCTACCGCATGGAGCGACTGATGGGTTTCTGAGAAAAATATTGAGAAGATACTGTCCTCTTCCTCGTAGTCAGAGCCGTGAGTTATATCATCATCCTGGGCCACGTTTTATTATCTGACAAATGAAGGATTTAGATAAGCTCTGAGCTCGATTGCCTTTTGAAATTCTGTGATTTTAAGTGCTTCAACAGTGAATTTAGTCTATAAAAGAGCCATGTCAAGGATTCTACGCAGATTTGGACTTACAGTGAAACTCATCAGGAGTGGTTTTTTCCCCAGTTGGAGCTACACTAAATCATTAGTTCAATCTACAACATGCAGGGCTTCATCCACCATGCTTGGAATTTGTCAACACAGATAAAAACACTTGATTATTTTATCTTTAATTGTCCACAGATAACACTTGATTATTTCATCTTTAATTTGCATAAAGCTTTTATCAATAGCCTTAGTTTCATTTCTACTTGATTCTAGCTATGGTCTTGAATCCATAATTATGTATGAATACCTGAGTCTTTGGGAAACTTCAAACAAAAAGAGCACACCAGGGCGCAGCCTGGGGAACAGAGGGGTGGAAAGCTGTCCTGCTCCCTCAGTTGGTGCGCTGTTCTTCACAGCTTGCAGTGCTCCAAAGCAGCCTGACCTCTGAGGCGAAACTGTCTACCACCCTGTGTTAACTTGTAGACTGTCAGTAGGGTTTGAACACATACGATTTTGGAATTGGGGATGGAGCCCAAGGCTGCTCTGCTACTGAGGCACATTCTCAGCCCTTTTTAGTTTGCTTTGAGGCAGGTTCTTGCTAGGTTGTCCAGGCTGGGCTTGAACTTGGAATCCTCCTACCCCAGCCTGCCAGGGTGCTGGTGTCACAGGCATGCAGCACTCTGCCTGGCTAACTTGGGCACTTTGCACACTCGTCTATAGTATCACTGAAACTCAGCACCGAAAACAAAAGACTGTGAAGTCTAGCCCCTGTGTTAGCGCAGTAAAAGGTGCTATTCACTCCCGCCAAGGCGACCCGGCCCATCAGAGGGTCAGCCCTCAGAGGCCTGTGGCCCGCACTGCTCTCTGTACCGCCCACCAGTTCTTACTCTTCCTATTAGTGCTCTGTGTTGTCATGACAGACCAAATCCAAAACTTGAATCTAAAGAAAGTGCAATGAAATCGAATAGCTAAACTGTCTCATTTTCAGGGCTGACATTTTTAGAGCCTAGTGTCCTTTTTCCTTTTTTTCCCTGCAACTAGCTAAGGTAAACATACACACATGCCACTTAACATGTCTCAGAAGTGATTTTCCTTTCCCAGGACTTCTGCTGTTTTTGAGCTAAAATCCCCACTCTGCATTTTTATGACTCCAATGCTATATAGAAAGCAGGTATTTCATACAGTATTTCAATAGAGTTCACCAAAGTCCACTCTGGCAATTACTTTAGATCATCAAGGAAAATAAAAAAAAAAAAAGAGATGTCTTTAAAAGCCTCCAGTGGGTTAGCAGGTGAGAAGCAGCTTTGATCTGAGGGCGCCTGGATTAGCAAAGCGCAGAACAGTAGTCTGCCTTCTCCTGGAAGCATCTTCTAGGCCCTGGATGCTAGCCTGTGTCTGATTCCCCAGTTATCTTACTTTTTCTCTTGCCTACTTTGCTCCTTTCCTGTTTCTTACAATCATATCAGTGTTTTAAAAAATACTTCTTTCCTAAAAATCATGTTGTGGTTTGATGAAAGTTCTTTTTCAGATTTAGCTGTTTGAAAGCAAAAGGATGCAAGTCCAGGGAGGAGCAGGTATGAGACTTCTGGCCAGCAGGGGGTGCACCAGACTCAGTAATGTTGGAACCCCCGCCCCCCCACACCCCAAGCCCCAGGCTCTCCAGGGACAGCGCCTATCACAGTCCACCATAGCTCAGTGCTACAGCATCTGCTTTGCATATGCAAGGCCTTAGGTTCAATCCCCAGCACCACAAAAAGAAGAAAAAAAATCTGGCACATTTCTTAAGATTGTCTCAAATGGCATTTCAGCTACAACTCAGTTTTGCTTAAATCTACTAACTATCTCCCACCTGTCAAACCCTCAGTTCAAAGTATGCAGACTTTTATCATAAGCTTCAGCCCCCATCTGAGCAGTAGCTCTCCTGTTAGTCCTCGGGAAACTTTTTAAAAATCTCCCTTCCACACAGAAAGATTTTTAAATTTCAAGAATCTGTGGCTAATCCTTTGGTTGGACAAGAGTAAGTAAATGTTGATTTTAAACAAGTGAGTCAACGGCTTCGGCAATGCTGGCTGGTGTACCTTTAGAGAGAAAGGAAGGAGATTTATCAGGCATTGTATGTTCACATGTAGCACAGCACTTAGCTAAATGGTATTTTGGAGGAAATATTTGGTTTTCAACACACACGCCCGCCTACATAAAAAGGATTAGTTTCATTCCTTCCATATGACCAAAGCTTCACCTCAAATCCAGTGGGCAGAACTGTGAATCCACCTCTCCTGGCCTAGTGTACAATGTCTCCCTCTGGGAGTAAATAGTTACTAATGCATTCTGCATTAATCAAAACACAACTGGCATTCGATGTTTAAAAAGACCAAGAAGAGAAAAAGAAAAATGAAAACCATCTGTCACTGTTTCCAGTTCTCATGGCTTGATGGATCTGAAAACAACCCAACTGCGTATTTTCTTCAGCTACTCCAAGACTGAATTCTAATGGTTAAAGAAAGTGCTGACTCATCCATGACTAAGTGGAACGTTACAGGGAAGACTAAACATTTATTTAGAAGTTACAGTGTTTGTTTTTACAGAGATATGTTGCCACAGATTATTGATTCTGGAAGGTTTGTTAATGCTGACAGTGCTGTACATCTCTTAGTGTGTTTTCACGGCATCTCAGGAAACACTGCCTTTGCCACCAGCCCGCGCCATCTTCCGGGTGTCTCCAGTCTGTGATGCCCTGGCCCTTGCTTTCTGCTGGTGCTGTTCACGGCCGGTGTGCTAGGTCCTGCCTTCCGGGAGCTGGTCTGTGGGCCTCCTGCAGCCCCCAGGAGCTGTGGGCCCTGTGAGGCGTCCATGCCGTGGCCAGTCCACGTTACTTTCTTGGTTGACTCCTGTTACCCTGCGGCTGGTTTCCCCTTTTGTATGTCAACAGGGAGGATTCCTTGGGTCGCTCCAGAATTATAAAAACACATATACATTTATTTACAAGTGCATAAATATATAAATATGGCTATAATAGAAAAATAAATACCAATTTTCTCTCTCTCTTTAAAAAAAAAACCACAATATAGTCTTTCTGGGATATTGGCTTCTGCTTAAATGGTGGGAGGTGGTGTTTCAAAAGACACAGGCACTGATGGGCTGGAGGAGCGCCGCACCCCAGGTTCCTGTCCTACATAGGCCCCTGAGGCGTGCTGGGGACACCAGTTTCCTCCACCCACTTGGCAGGAGTCAGGACTGTCCACTTCTTCAACTGGTACAAGGCCCAAGCAGCATGGGGGCCCTAAGGGAGAGAGAAAGGGGCGAACATTAACATCCAGACTGACCCGTGGGCCCGGGCCCATCTCTCTGTGGTAGGAGGTGGTTACACGGGTCCTGAGGGAGGCACAGCAACTTACAACCAATTTAGGCATTTGTGGCCCCACCAAGGTCTCTCAGTCCTGTGGGGAAGACCCCTTCCTATCCACGTCCTGGCTATCCCGGGACCTGGGACTGGAGAGGGGCAGATGAAATCGGAGGAGCCCGTGGAATGCGGAAGGAAGCTCAGCTTTTTCCCAGACTGGGGTGTGGGGGGGCAGTCCTTCCTCCCTTTGGTGCGGCTTCTGGTCAGAAGCTTCCCACTCTCAGAGCCTCCCCCCAGTTCAGCCTACTCCAGTTTTCCTGACACTGGATCTGGCACTAGGAGGTAACTGCTTTCAGAACTTAACATCCCAAGCTGGGTGTGGTGGCGCACGCCTTTAATCCCAGCACTCAGGAGGCTGAGGTAGGAAGAGTGTTGTGAGTTCGAGGCCGGTTTGGGCTACAACACAAGCTGAAGGCTAGCCTGAACTACATAGTGTGACCCTGTCTCAAAAAACTAGGGCCGCGAGCTCGGCTCAGTGGCTTAAGCGCCTGCTTGGCAGGCGCAAGGTTGTGAGTTCGATCCCTGATGCCACAAAAAAAAAAAAAAAAAAAAAGAAGAAGAATTTAACATCCCAGAGACAGGGTCCAGCATCTGCACGTGAAGGGACATGCACACTGTGGAGGTTAAGAAACATAGGCCAGTCCTCCAAACTAGCCTGTGTCTTAGCGTGCACCCCCAGATTTCCAAGGACGCTGTCCCAGAGGGAGACAGTGGAGTGGGGGTGGAGCAAATGGACCCCGAGTCCCTAGGAGAAAAAATTCTGTGGAAACACAGAGCTACGATGATGATGTTTATAAGAACTTGGCACTTCAATGGTTGCTGCAACTTCTTCTTAATTAAGAGACAAGATCCAACAAAGCAAGTGATTAGAGATGCCTTCGTGTGATGAGAGGCAAAAAGACATTGGGAGCCTTGAAATGCAGAGGCCAAATGGGCTTCTTCCTCTGGAACGGAGACGCGTCCTGGGCCTCTGAGGACCACAGGCAGCAGGGTTGGGGCTGGGCAGACCCCCGTGGGCCTCGGTAGTAAGGGATGGTGGCCACCTACCCCTACTGCCCTGTCTTTACCAATCGGCACCTTAGGACTTGTCTCCCCCTCCCCCAAGCCACTCCCAGGTTCTGGGTGCCTACCTCAGGTCACCCCCAAGCACCTGACTCGGTTTCCCCAGCCCGGCTAACCTGAGTGGAACGGAGGGTCCCAGACACCGTTCAGCTTAGGGGGTTCGGCCGCTCTCCTTTTTCCTGACTGGGTGACGGCTGCAGGCTGCTCTTGGAAGTGGTGGCGGTCTTTGGGCTGCAGCAGCTGGTGAGTGGAGTCATCAGGCAGTGTGTATAAGAAAGAGCCCTCATCCGGGCTAGACTTGGGACCCCTGCATTAAACAGGACCAGACAGCGGAGGTAAGGGAGGAGCAGAGGAGGCCCGGACTCCCACCTCCCCTGGCAGCTTCCCTGTGTGAGTTATCAGGGCTGCTCGGAGCTTAGATGGGACAAGGACTGCTTCCTTTGCACACCAAGAGCACTGCATCGTCATCCCCGCTGATGGTTCTAGCCCATTCCCATCTTAGTCTGTGTAGGAAGGTGTGAATGGGTGTCCAGGAGCCTGAGCTGGTGTTTCTGGTCTACCTAGAAGGGAGGGATTCTGAGAAGCAATCCATAGCCCCAAGCAGAAAGGGAATTGTACCCACAAACACACCTGGCAATGGTCCCAGGGAACAGAGTTGACGGAGATGGGGGCGTCTGAGTGAAGCACTGCTCAGCTCTGGATCTTGGGGACAAAAGGAGAGCTGGGGAGAGGACCAGTTACCTGGTAACTTGGTGGCTCTGGGGATCATATCCGTTGTCAAGAATGGTCTGCCTCAGCAGGCTGTTGGTGTCACCCTGCTACTCAAAAGAAGGCGTAAAGAAAAGGTCATGTCAAGGGGTCTAAGAAACTTGCCAGCGTTCACTGTTCAGTAGGAGGAGCTGTTGCTAAGGAAAGCCTGGCCCGGCACTGGGATGAGAAGCTACAAGGGAGAAGCCCGCGAGGTGGCCGACCCACCTGCTCCTGTCCCCGTCCTGCTGCCCACAAGCCCAGGAGCGCGGTACCTGCTGTGGCTCCCCTCGGCAGTGCTGCTGGGGCTTCATGCCTGGATAGCCCCCTGCAGCCGCAGGGCAGCCCCTGTTCAGTCCATTGGCATAGGCCCGTCCATGGATGCCACTGAGGTAGTGCTGTCCATTGGCTCGGTGGCCTGGGAGTCCTCCCAGTGGTACCATAGTGTACTGACAGGAGGACGACACAAGGGCACTTCGAGGGAAACCCACATCTGTTGTATGCTCTGCAAGAACAGAAGGACGGAGGTTTGCTTAGGCCAAGGAAGCCTAGGGCAGCTGGAAAGTCCCAATCTCCCAACCACGTAAGGTCAGGATGTAGACAGGGAGATGACATAGCCAACAGGTGGAGAGTATTTTCTCTCAATCTTCTTACTGTCACCTCTTTCTTTCTAACATGGATCCTTTTTCTGCAGGGAGGAGGATGGGGAGACTTCGGGGCACAGGTTTGGGGGAAAGAGGTCGTGAGTGAGAAGGAGCACTATTTAGGCGAGGGAAGTGGGCTGTGTGTGTTGTCATTTGAAGCAGAAACAAGTGGAACAATTGGACTAACCCAGGATAAGGGAAAAGCTCCAGGCAGCCCTTTGCCCAGAGAAGAGACAGGAAATACTTGAGGAAAGAGGCTGGGGCAACTGAAGTGTGAACACGGGGCCGGAGGAGCAGATTTGGACACGTGAAGGGGATGGAGTGAGGTGGGTACAGAGGCAGTGGTCAGCCCACCTTCAGCTTCTCACACTCCCATCAGCTAAGCTGTGGAGTTAGGACAGAAGGGCCCAGGCTTGGTGTAGTCTCTAACTCTCTGGAACCTGAGCTGTGGGGACCGAGGAACCTGTGCTGCTGGTGGACACGGAGCAGGCACTCCTGGCCCTCCTGCCTTCCAGCTGCCTTCCCCGCCGTGCCAACCAGTGTTACTCACTCTGCTTAGACCAGGCCCTCCACAAGCAGAAGGGGATGAAGGTAACGATGATGAGGACGATCGAGCCCAGGACGACTCCAACAATCAGATAGGGCAGGTCGCTGGCACGAGCCACCATGGCCCCAGTGCCAACTGGTCGCTCGATGGTTTCTGGGGGTGGAGGCTGTGGGGCAGCCAGAGTTGGGGGTGGGAGTCGACCAGGCTGACCAGATTTCCGAGCTGTGGTTAGGGACAAAGCACGCATCAGCATCTATTTCTGTGACATCTTCTTAACAACAAATCAAAAAAAAATATGGTATTCCAGTTCTATAGGTATAGCAAATGGGGGTCAAACTCACAAGCTGGAGCTTCAAAATCCCTTATGTGACCTGTGTTTATACTCAGCGTGAACTTGGCATCTAATGTGAAACCTGGTGTTGCTGAGTTCTAAACTTTATGTTGCAAAATACAACTTTTTTTTTTTTTGGTAAGCCGAGCACTGAGGTGTGCTGGTGTGGTGTTTTTTGAAAGAGTAACTGATGAACTTTAGGAAGGAAATACTTAGAACATGGAAGAAGAGCAAATGAATCAGAAATGGAAGCATTTACCCATAAATTTGCTGCTCCTAGTTAAAGGGGCGTGGAATACTAGGTATCGGAGCAGGGTAGAGAGCAGGGCCATTTCGGGACTCAGTGAGACAGACAGTAGCTGGGAATCCACTTAGGAGGTGGGAAGTGACGAGCCCAGGCGTCCACCAGGGCTTTCTATCCCAGGTGTACCTGGCACTGTTAACTCTGCCACGCCTGTCTTCTTCCTCAGCTGTCCCACTGTCACCCTGCCGGCTGCGCTTTACACTTCCCTTTTCCTCCGGCCTCCTCCCCTCCCATCTGCCCCCTCCCTGGAGGAAGAGTGCGGTGAGAAGGGACTGAGCAAGGCCAGAGGGAGACGGAATGTTGCCGTCTCAACGACAGAGAAACACATCATTTTACCTCCGTCCTGGTTCCTTTGTGATCTCCTTTGTGATACACCTGGCTTTATCTCACTTTTAGTAACAAATGGAGCTAATGATATCTACCCATCTGACAAGTGTGCAAGTAAGTATTAACACGTTATAATGTGAATACATTTAACACGTTTTAGTGCAGAGAAAGAACCTGGGCTCGTAGTTAGATGAACCTGGTCTGAAGTATACTCTCACTTACTGGTTGTGCAGCTTTGGCTGAGGTGGACTGCTTTCTGAGGCTCACTTCTCCATTTCATGAGGTTGTAGTTAGATAAACCAATTGAAGTTAAGTATCCAGTGTCATTGCAAGAGTAAAGTACTCACTGAAAGTGCTCAGCTTAAGAATGGGAGCCATTTCTAACGACTTCATGGAGAAGCTCCTTGAAGCCATCCTGATAGTGAACCACTCATCCTTACATGAGCCACAAGCGAGGATGAAGGGTGATGATGGCTGGGGACAGTTGGAAAATAGAGTCTTCTTGGGAAAGAGATGCCAAGAATGGCACAGAATAGCGACTTTGCCCTACTTTGCTGAAGAAAAGAAAGGAGAGAAATCACCTT
>RJWM01009793.1:0-66416 GCA_004363535.1 Dasyprocta punctata | reverse complement strand
TTATAGGACAAAATGTTCTCCGTGTTTAACCATCATAGAAAAACAAATCAGAACTAATCTCACCTGAATCAGGAATACAGAAAAACAGTAAATGCTGGTGAGGGTGTGGGGGGAAGGGAACCCTGCTCTACTGCTGGGAGAGTAACCTAGTACAGTCACTATGGGAATTAGTCTGGGTGTTCCTCAAAAAACTTAAGTAGGAAGACCTGTGACCCAGCTATACCACTCCATGGTGCATACCTGAAAGAATTAAGCCAGCATCCTGCAGGGAGGCCCCTGTACCCGTGTCTATTGCAGCACCGTTCACAGTAGCCAAGACATGGAATCAGCCTAGATGCCGTTAACAGATGAATGGGTGAAGAAAATTCGCCATAGAGTCACAACGTAAAGAAGAATGAAACTATGTCATTTGCAGGAAAGTGGATGGGACTGGAGATCGTGTTAAGAGAAATAAGACTCAGAAAGATTAGTATCACATATTTTCCCTCACATGTGGAATCTAAGCAAGAAAAAAGATGCCCTTAAAGAAGAAAGGAAGTAGAACCAAGACTGTTATATGATACGAGAGGAGGGAGGGAGGATAAAGAGATGGCAGTGGGTAACAGAAAGGATCGAACTGTGTTTTATGCATGTCTGAAAAGTGCCACAGTGAAACCCAGTATTCTGTAAAATGAATGTGCACCAATAAAGATAGATGTATTGGAAAAATACCACCAGGATTAACAAATAGTGACTAGCAAAAAGGGAAAAGCAACCTGCCCTCAGATGGGGTGGAACCTCCCCCAAATCTTCATTATATGTCTGTCTCATTAGCTCAGACAGCAGTTGTCAGCGATTATGACTTTATTTTATGGCAGAGAGACTAAGGCTCCAAAGCTCTACAGTGGCAAACAGGTTTGTAGAAGGGAAGCCCTGTCTATTTATGAGCAGTGAGACAAGATTAGGGCATTTGAAGTGTACTGCTTTTTCCTTTTTTTTTTTTTCTTTCCTTTTTTACCTCTATCTTAAGAGTCTACTTTTCCTGTTTTTTGTTTCCAGTAATCGTTTATTGATTCTGTCTTTTGTCTTCTAACCTAATTAGGGATGGGTAGGAGGAGATGGTCCTCGAAACAGCTCAAGAGGTATATGTCTAGCGGAGATAGGAGCAGGTGCTGTTTCCTGGCTTGGCGTGAGAACTTTCCAACTACTGGAGCCGGCAGGAGTGTTTGCTGATAGATTGCTTTGGGAGGTTGCAATTCGCACAAGCCTTGAAGTACTCAAACAGAATTCAGGGCAACTATGAGTAGAATTATTAGGGAAGAGATGGAGAGTTCAGCGTGCAATCAGATTGAACAAAGCAGGCATTCAGATTCCTCTCGGATCCTTCTATTTCTAAGCATCGGGAGTGGGAAGACCCCTCGGTTCCCTACAGATGCTAGCAGTGAAGATGTCAAGGGAGAGAGTCAGGAAATGTAAAGTATGCAAATGCAGGGTGAGGGAGTTTCTCCAGTGGGCCTGGGCTCATGACCACCATGGGTGAAAGATCCTGCTCCTTGCAATGCCCTTGTCAACAAATCTTTTGACTCCGACGATCCACAACTTACTCTTCCAGAAAATGGGTGCTTATTCTTTCAAAAACTACTGATGCATATCTGTAATTCAAGCTATATGGAAGGTTGAGACAGGAGGGTCACAAGTTTGAAGATAGCCTGGGCAACTTTTCTTTTTTTTTTTTTTTTTTTTGTACTGGGAATTGAACTCAGGACCTCTCACTTGCCAGGCAGGCACTGCACCACTGAGCTATATCCCCTGCCCCTGGGGAGCTTTTTGAGATGCTCTCTCAGAATAAATTAGAAGGGGTGAGGCTGTAGCTCAGCAAGTCACCACTACTGGGAAGGAAAGAGTAGGGGATATTTGGATGGACAGGCAGAAATGCCATCATGTGTATTTTTTCAGTGATGGAAGCTTCTAGAAAAATCTTTTTCCCCACTATTAGTTCTGGACAAGAATTGGATCAAAATTGTAAGCCTGGCTTTCCTCTACGCATCAGTAGCAATTTCTTCAAAAAGTTATCATCCTAAAGTTCAGAAGGAGGTTATTTCTAGCCTGGGCACAAAAATGATTGGAGGAATCCCTACTCAAAGATGAGATATTTGTATCTCAGGAGATGGTGAAACCCACCCAGCTGTCTGGTCATGTCAAAAAAATCACATTAAAATGCAAATGCTCCCGAGTTGATGGTCACAGCCACCAGAGGAAATGTTCATGAAACACAGGCTGTTGGGCCGCAGTGTGCAGGGCCGAGCCGATTGCTCAGCAAGACCTGGGTGTAGGAAAGAAGCCTCAGTTACAGGAGCTGCTCTGTGCTGTGCCCTGAGCAAAACCCGGGTCTCCCCAGGGGCACTTAGAAATGGGGACACTCAAGTGCTGGGTAATCATGACACGGGGAAGTCCACTGCTTAATAGGACTGTCTGGCCACATCTCTTTCCATGCTGTTACAACCTCTTGGCGTGGTCTTTGGGGACAAAGAACAGCGACCATGGCCTCTGTTCTGACAAGAGGAAGGGGTCTGCCTTCCCCTGCACTCCCTGCGGCTTCTCTTTCCGATCTGAATAGGAGCAAGTGGAATTTCCTTAAAAAGCTTTCTCTCTCCTTTGTGGTATATTGGTGGGGGAAGGGACAGAAGAACACACATTTTCTCCATAAATATTATTGATTTGCAACTTGGAGCCATAAAGTGTGGCAAGGCAGACAGAGGAAGAAAGAAGCAGCAGACCCCATGGACATATTCTCATTGCATCAGACAGCAATTATCAGGTCGCGATTATTACTGTTTTTTATAGCAGGGAAACTGAGGCTCGGAACCTGTATAGTAGTGTTTCAGAGTATGGGCTTGATGCCAGACTGCCTGGGTCTGAACCCCAGCTCTGCTCCGCCCTGCCTGCTGTGGGACCAGCTGTGAGACTGGTGGGATGGGGTCCTCCTCCTAGCTGGCTCACTTCCCTCATCTGTAAAATGTGACAGTAGCACAGCCCCCTGCGCAGCTGTTGTGGGGATCACAATTTCCAGTGCATATGAAATGCTGAGAACTTTGCCTGGCCCCTAGGAAGTGCTCAGCAATGCAGAGGACTCTGATAATTGTGTTAGGTGCAACTAAGGTCGCTCATCCAGGAGGATATGACAGATAACAGTGTCACCATAGCAGTGGGACTGTCCTCCTAGGGAAAACTGGACTCACACCCGGAGGACCCTGCAGGACCCTCTGGATCTGTGAGAATCATCGCTGAGGCACAGAGATTCCAGAATGAGCCCCTCTCCTGCCACTGCCCCAACACACACACACACACACACACACACACTTACGTGCACACACATGTGTGCACGTATATATGACCACATACACACAACACCCTTCATACACAGATCACATACGCAGCCAGTTAGGTCTATCGTCTGCTCGCACAGCTTTAATTGGATTGCGTGGAGAACTATTCGTCCCACTTTGCAGATGAGAAAATTGATGTTTGCAGTCTTTGCTGCTCCCCGAGAAGACTCTGTGTGCTTGTTATCAGGTGGCACCCTAGGTCTTGCTGCTGTTTTGTCTTTAAGGATTGCAAGCAGAAGCTGCTTTTAGGCAGTGTCTCTGTTGTCCACTGCTGCATAGCAGGCCACCCTAAGGTGCAGGGGCTAGACACAGAAGCTGCCAGCTTCTTCCGTGGCTGTGTGAGTGGACTGGACCAGGCTGGGCTGTTCGTCTCGGGTCTTTGCATGTGCTGCAGTCAGGTGGTGGCAGGGCTGGAGCTGCAGAAGGTTTCTTCACAGTGCGCCTGGTACCTGGGCCGGTCGCCTGTCTGGTTGGAAGCTGTTGGGCATCTCTCTCTCTGGGCTCCTCTCCAGGTGGCTGGGTGGGGCTTCCTCCCAGCAGGAGTCTCAGAGAGTTGCACTTCTTACAGGGGCAGAGTGGAGTTTTCCAAGGCATTGGAAAGCTGTGGGGCCCAGGAACCCACGTGGCTCGTGTCCCCAAGATGTTGTGTCTCATCCCAGGGAAGGAGACAGGGAATCTCAAAGGGCCTGTGGTCCTGTGTAATCCCCACAGCCGGAAGTTGGATTTTCAGGCCTTGGGGAGTTGGTTCACTCCATCATGGTGGTTGGCTTAGGCCAGGACCAGCCCTTTTTGGTCCAGCAGATAGACTGAAGCTGGATGAGCAGTTAACATGTAGGGGGCACCAGGCAGCAGGGAACATAGCAGTTGGTGGGCAGAACAGGGGGCCAGGAGCAGAAGAGAGGTGGGCAAAAGCAAGACTCAGAGCAGAGCTGCGGCCACCAGGAAAATTCTTGAGCAGAGCACTTGTCCTAGAGAGTGAGGACTCATAAGCCAACATCCCAGGCCCATGGTCACTCAGGAGGTACCTGGGGCAGACTCAGCCAGAGGCTGGGAAAGCAGGTTACAGCTGTCCTGAGGACAGGATCCAGAGTGACAAGAACCCAGGCTCTTTGAAGCCCAGTCCCAGAGACATGGTCAGGGGCCTGCAGACCTTGGGTCCTAACTGCTTCTGAAAACAGGGTGGCAGGGCCCACAGAGAGCAGTCAGGGAGGCGGAAGGGCTGCTGGGTTTGAGATCTCCACGGGCCCGAGGCTCCCTTTAGTTTTGGGATTCCCAGTAAGCAAAGACTGATGCAGAGCCCATAGCCAAGGACTAACCCCTGCCACCAGGCACTTGAAATTCTGGTTCAAATCCAGGACACCTTAGCACTGGTCCTACCCCTCACCCCTGGAGACGTTAACACTTCAGCCCATCCGAAGTAAGGCAGCAAAGGCTTTGGGGGCTTAGCATAAGTGCTTTCAGAATAATTGCAGGATGTATTTAAATATTACCTTGTTTTTGGTGAGGGGCTGTTATAGAGCAAGAGCAAAGTGCCGCAATTTCTTGGCTAGCTTTCCCTCAGGTTACATAACCCGAGTACATTAGCACACACAGGAGGCTAACACCGCCCGGCACTGTGAGCTGAGCTGCAGGCCTTACTCACACGCACCAGTGTCTCCAACACCTTTCTCCATTTTAGGATCCTGTCCAGGATCCCACATTGCTTAGTCTCCTTCAGTCCGTGACAGTTTCTCTGTCTTTCATGACCTTGGCACTTTGGAAGAACATTTGCCAGTTTTTCCCCGTGTCCCCCCATGGAGGTTTGTCTGACATCTCGTCAGGATTGGACTGAGGTTGGCACTGGGGTCCGAATCCCCCAGAGGTGCTCATGTGTCTTGGCGCCTCACATGAGCATTGATGGTGTCGACATATCATCCCTGGAGGTGTTGACCTCGGTCTCTTGGTTAGAGCGTTTGCCAGGCTCCTCCGCTGCAAAGTGACTGTCTTCCCCTTGTTAATCATTACTTGGAGGAGGTATTGGAGATGTGAATCCCATTTCTCCTGAAACTTTCACTCATTAATTTTGACATCCATCAGCGGATCTTGTCTCCAATAATTATTATTGTACTATTTGCCCAATGGTGATTTTCTATTTTTTCCCTTTTCTTCTGCATTTATTAAGTGAAATTTTGTAAGTATCTATAGTTAGATTTCTGTAAGAACTGACCATTCTTCTCCATTTGTTTATTTACGTGATTACTTATATCAGTAAAGACTCTTGGCTATGTATTGTATTCTGTGAGTTTTGATGTAACTCTGTGGTCTGTCTTGTTCACATGGTTCCAGCTTTGCCCACCTGGAGCTCTTCAGGTTCGCTCTGATCTTTTCCATTGACCCTTCCAGCCCCACCCTTGTCTGAGCAGTTCCTTATTTTCTGCATCTCAGGATGTGTTTTCTTTTCCTCACCCCTGGGATCAACCACTTTGCCAACGAATGTCAGTTCCTTGCATAGAGAATGACCTGTAGAAGTCAAGACAAGGTGCTTGGTGTGCACACAGCTGCCTAGCTGTTGCTGCTTCTGGGCCTCTCAGGAGTCAGAGCTGGGAGTCACAGTCACTGGGTCACAGTGTTTTGATCAGTGATGAGCTGCTTGTGCAGTGGACAGCAGCCACACAAGATTAAGTCACCTTCTGTGGTCACAGCCATCATAGTTTGTTCTATGGTGCTGGCACAGGGGCATTGCCTGATGCCGTATTTCTCAGACTTGTCCTTAGCATTAATCTACAGCCAGCTGTGCACAGATACACACAAATACGGGCAAGCGTGCTCGCCCATGCTCCTGTACCCACTTTTCTGGATGTGCATTAAAAACTTCATTGATCCTGGTATCTGTGTCTCCAGCCCAGCACCCCAGGCCCATTCCTTTGCCCTTTCTGCAGCTTCCTTCTCTGAGGTTGAGAACCCCCCCCACTTGCATAAAACTTATTTATACGATTCTATAACATACTAGCTTCACTTGCTAACCCTACCCTATGAGAGACACACGGACTAAGTAGCCGACAGCGCTTGTGCACAGATGTTTGGTCTCAGCCTGATGCTGTCCAGCCCAGATGCTGTTTTCCCAAGTCACCTTACGGTGGTCCTTTCCTTCTCCCGCTGCCTTGGTATGGCCTTGCTATTCATGGGGGGAGAGTTTGGTCTACTTACTTATACCTGTGTTGTGCTTTGCGTTTGATTCGCAGCTTGGTTGGTTTTCATTGGTCTGTGTGGGGTGGGAAGGGATTTGAAAAGCATGTGAAACACCGAGTCAGGCCTACCACCGGAGAGACACAGCGAAGGGCCCCTGTGTCTTGTCCCTTCCACACCTGCCCCATCCCCATTTCTCTTTCCTGCTTTCTCCTTGCCTCTTCTGAGCAACTGGTCTCTTGAATTTCTAGCTTGCTCTTCCTGTGTCTCTTTTGTACTAATGATATATCCCCTTTTCTTGTTTTGCTTTTGTTTTGTTTTGTTTTGTTTTGTTTTGTTTTGTTTTGTTTTGCAGTGTCAGGGATCGAACCCAGGGCCTTACACATTTGTTAAGGTTTAGATCTAGAAGGCCTCCCCACCCCGCCAAGTCTCATGTGTTCCGAGGTGGGGTGTTTGAAAGGTGCTCGGCTCATCAGGGCGCTGTACTCATCAATGAATGAATGCGCTGACGAGTTCATCGCCGAGTGTTCTGTTAGGAGGTAGGGACTGGGCAGAGGGGTAGGGGACTGGGAGCGGGGTGTTTGGAGGGGTGGCTCCCTCTCTGGTGCCTCCTTTCTCTCTGGCAGCTTCTTGGCCATCATGGTTTGAGCAACTTGCCTTTCACCACCCACTTCCACCATCCTGTTTCTGCCTCAGAGTCAACCAACCGGGAATGAATCCTCTACAAACCAAAGTAAACCTCCCCTTTAAGTTGCAGGTGTCAGGTATTTTGTCCCCACACTAGGAAATTGGCTCACGCAGACATGTGAGGCAAGCGCTGTGCGACCGAGCCACACCGGCAGCCCCGAGCCCTGGCTGCCGTGAAGCGCAGCATAGTGTATACACTCGTTCACGCCTCGGTTTCCTAAGCTAACAGTACACCCTGGAAATCTCCCCTCATCCGTCCCCTCCTTAGTGCAGCTGCACGTTCCTCCCTGGAGCTGGTCACTGCAGTCCATTTCTCCCCTCTCCGTGCCTGGCATCCAGGTTGTTTCCCGCGTCTTTGCCTTTGCGAACGCTGCCATGGTGAACAAGTTGCGATTTTGTTTCCCTGGAAGTTGTCTTCAGGACAGAGGCTAGGGACTGGGCCCATCACGTCGGAAGGTAGGTTGCATGTGATTTTGTGAAGCATTGGTAACTTCCCCTCTAGGGAATTTTGCCTGCAGTTGATGGAAATTGTTTATTTCTTGTTGAAAGTTAACCACGGTCCCTTAGGGCAGGGCGGGGACAGTGCTGCTCTGATGGAGGAGGACATTTCTGGGTCCATCAGGCAGTGACCTCTCTGGCCAAGCTTTTTCTCACTGTGCCTAACTTAGGATTATGGTTGGGCAGATGACGATCTCCCCTTGACAGCCGCACACACTGTCTCATTAGGTCCTTGACCACCCCAAGAAGATCTTGGCCCCACTGTATTGGTAAGGAAACTGTAGGGCAATGAAGTTAAGAGACTTTCCCAGGGTCACATACTTAATTAGGATCACAACAGAATCACAAACTCAATTTTTCAGATTATGGGCTTTTCCCCTTCTCCCTTTCCATTGCACCATTAGATCTGAAAGCGACTTTGACCGACTTGTAGTCCATCATGAGTCCATGAGTCTCCAGTGAGAGCCAAGAAGGGGTTGATGTGGTTAAAATGGCACAGCTCACTGGGACCATGCTGGCACCCAAGGCCCTGCATATTTCCCCTGCTTCCCGCTGGTCCTGGGGTTAGGGGGTAGAGGCTGCTTATTGGCAAGTGGGGTCCATGGCCCGGTGGCAGTAGTAGCAGGTAGGGCTGGCATGCTGAGGGCCAGGGAGGGCTGCACCACAGGCTAGGCCTCATTTCTGCTGCGTAGTTTGTGCATCCTTGCCTCAGAGCTACCTGATGACTCGAGTTCCTCGGGGAAGTCTCGTCTAATATAATTAATTTTTCCCACGACTGAAAAATCTACTCTCTTTGAGCAAAGGAAATTCTGATTAATTTACCCTTAAGTGTTAGTACCAGGAGCTATTTTTCTCTTTATATCAGTGTTTAAACTCTTCTTACTCAACACACAGTAAGCAAACCCTCCTTTTCATCAGACTTCAAGGTAAGAAAGAGACAAGGCAGGTCCCCGAGGGCCCTGTGTATGGCCGTCTGGGTCAGCATTCTCTAGGCTCACATGGCGGGCTGAGCCCGGGAGCCTGCCCAGCTCTTACCCCAGGGGGAAGCAAAGGCAGAAGGGCGGGTCCTTTCTGCCTCCCTGTCCAGTGCTGTCAGGTGCTGATCCGTAGACAAAGAGAAGAGGAAGACACCAGAGTTTGCTGGAGCAGAAGAGACAATCTTTTTGACTAGGCCTCGGGGCTAGATGCTCCTTGCCGTCCCCACCAGGAGTGCACACACTAACCAGGCCAACCTGGCCTCTCCGGCTTACCCTGCTTGGTGATTGAGGAAAGAGGGCATACTCATTGGTTTCTCCTCTCTGATTATGTCTTTATTGTGATGTCCAACAGGGTGGTCTTTGCTGGATTGTTGCCATCACCCAATTCAGTTGCTTCCCATGCATTTCCCTGCCTCACCTGGAATCTAGCTTATCCATCCATCCATCCATCCATCCATCTAGTCACCCATTCATCAGCCCATCTGCCCCTCCCCCCATCTAACCATCCATCCATCCATTATCTCATTCACCCACCCAGACACTGAACACAGTGGCTACTCCAGACCAGGCTCAGGGTGGGAGGGCATGGAGATGAATCATACCCGTGTCTGTTCCTCCTAAAGTCCTCATGGACTAGTGGGGAAGGACTTGGCTAAAGGGATGATTGCAGACTAGGGCAGAAAGTGCTCAGATGCAGTCTGAAGAAGGGGTCCTTGGAGATTCTGCCGGAGGATCAGCCTCAGACGATGAGGAGCAGTTACGTGCCAGCAAGTGCACCGAGGAGCAGCAGCCAGGATGGGAACATGGCATTCCAGACATTCAAGAGCAGGCAGGTGGCCAATATCGGGGAGTAGCATAAGCTGCTGGGTTCAAACCCTAACTCCGTTTGTGGGGCGTTCTTTGCTTTAGCCACTGCTGTCTACCTGGTACTTTCAAATGGTGCCTGGCATGCTGTGAGTGCTCAGTAATTACTCCGAATCTTAATTCCTTGTTTCTGAAATGGGAATAGCACTTACTGTTGTCTGCATTACTGCTGCTATATCCCAATTCTCTAGAGTAGGGCATGGTATATAATAGATACTAAACAAATATTTGTTGGATGGATAGATGGATGGATGAATAGATGGAAAGATGATCACACAGTGCTGGGCCTATGCGTGTTCTTTCTGATGAGCAGCAGTGATGTTGTGATGTATAACTGCAGAGCAACCACATCATAAGAGGTACCCAGTACAAAACTAGGTCCAGCAGCATCTCTGTAATTAGATTCAGCATTGAAGTGACAGTGGTAATTGTGGCTGTTTGCTGAGCAGACTAAATGCAAGTGTATTCTTTCTTTGGAGAGTCTCTGGAACTGCTGGGAGTAAATTCCAATCACCAGAGATGACCTGGCTGACACTGCCCTTGAGTAGCTGTGTGATGACACCCAGGTCACTCTGTGACCACCTAGCTGAGCCCAGACCCATGTAGAAAGTTTGTCCTGTGGAGAGCTCTTGTCCGGTCCCTTTGCTGCAGACCCTGTCCCTGGGTACCAGGAGCCTGTCACTTGGACAGAGGCTCCTAACTCATTTCCTGAAAGCCTGGAAGGCAGCATGTGAGCTCTCTCTGCACAGAGCTGGCAGAGCTGGAGGCTGCCCTGTCCAAATGTCTCATCCTGGAGAACAAGTTAGCAACTTTTACTTACCATGGCTTGATTTTAGGAGCTAATTGAGTTTTAAAAATTTAATTCTAACTATCTCATGTACACAAGAGTATAAATAGGGCTTATGCATTGTTGAGAAAATAAGTATGAAATGAACTTCTATGTACCCATTGCTCCTGCAGAATAAATTCCAATATGATATCACGTAACTTGCAGGGCCTGAGTTCTGATCCCTGCTTCTCTCCCATCCCCAGATCCTACCAAGACCACCTCACTACGCTGCTCCATGACCAGACTTGCTACATCTTCCACGTCTGCTTTTCCTTTGTACCTCCCCATCTCCTGCCTAGGCACCCTCCTCCTCCACCACTGGTTCTGCTAGTCTGACTCACCTCCTTTGTCTTAGCTGAGACCTCGCATGCTCCAGGGACTGTTCCCCGCATTCCCTCTCAGATGGTCAGACACCTGTGGCCCTGCAGTGCTCAGGGGCCACAGGCCTTGTCTCCCGCTCATGAACCGCAGTTGCTCAGTATAGGTTTTAGCTCAGAGAATATTTGTTGGAAGCCTGGGCTCAGGTGCTGGAGGATCTGCAAGGTACTTTTGGTGACCACTGAGGTCCCCTGTTGGAGGAAAAGTTGGCGCTTCCCCAGCACCCTGCCATACTCCAGGACATCTGTCAGCCGCCTACTCTAAATCTCCAGGTGGAAGCTTGTCCTTGTAAACAGGATCAGACTGATCCTTCCTTATCCCAAAACATGAAAATATTCTCAAGGCAGAGAAATACTTGGAATTATGATGGAGCCTGAGCTGCTGTGGAGCAGATAGCCAACAAGGAATGGGAAGAATTGGACGAAATGGTTCCTGTCCTCTCTTGAATGTGTGGTCCCTTTTAGCACATTGGCACCAAAGATTTGGTTCCAAGACAGGCATGGTTTTGACAAACAAGTTTCTACCAGAATTAAATGGCACCAAAGCCAGCTCCCTCCCATTCAGGCTGAACAGCTCTGCTGTGTGTAGAATGCACCTTTACCATTTGTCACATTCACGTGCAGCACGACCCCTTTCTGGCTGCAGCAGAGAGCAGCTGACACGAGGGTGTCTCCTGGCACGCCAGCCTCGAACAGCCTGTTCTTGTCACGTGGGTGGTGAGTTTCCTCCAGCATCGCAGGAAACAGAAACACTGAGTCTTCCTAGTTTTATTTACTTACATATTGATTGCTTTGGATGTGATAAAAGTAAAATAACATCATTAACTATGTTGCAAAAAAATTTCTGAATTTTCCCCCAGGCATTTTTTCCCCTACACAAATAAAGATTTAAAATTACTACTTGAAACCGTAAGTGGACTTGAATTTTAATATCCTGTGCTTTTCCCCTTATCTCTGCGTAGGCGTCTTCCTCTTTGTCACATGGTCTTTGTCTCCATCATTTTTAAATGCTGGAGCCCTAACTCCATGATTTGCTTAGTCCCCGGTTGGTTGTCAAGTGGCTTGGTGAAGGACGACCTCTGATTCTGAGAAGGTGTAAAGAGGAGAGTCCACAGTGGGGTTGAGGGCTTGGGGAGTGCCAGGGCCAGCAGGCTCCCAAGCTTGTCACATCTCTTGTTACATAGTCTCCTGCCTTGTGGACCTGTAGGTCCTTGCTTGGCCTTGGAGTCCTTGGTGTCCTTGGAGGATAGATGGAGAAGTGTGGGCAGGAGGAGAAGCCACACAATATCAGAATGGAAGCATCCAAAGAACAGCAAGTGTTAACCTGGAAACTGAGTCAGAAATTAGGGAAAGGGCCACTTTGGCAAGAATATGGGAGATGAGTGTATCCAGTTTGTGGATTAGCTGATGTGGGAAGGGAAGTGGCTGCAGAAGAAGGTAGAATCATTAGGCAGGGGCTCACTACAGGGCGTGAGAGGGAGAGCAGTCAGCCCTTGGAAGTGTAATGTCAGCACGCAGTCCTGTCCTTGGGCTCAAGACTCACGTTCTCCACTCACAGGACAGGGGCAGCGTGACTGCCACGTCATGAATCCAGATGTGGTGTGGCAAGGCCAAAGCAGATGTGGCTCTTGGCAGTATCCTGCATCCAGCTAGAGGGAAGGGAGAATCTTGCTCCATTTGGATTGGAAAATCTTTCCTGGAGTAACATTTTTTTTATGCATGCTGTGTTTTAGGAATAGTTCCAGTAGGCAAAAACTATAGTGAGGATATTTTGTTTTAAAGCAAAGAAGAACTTTCCTGACTCAGCTGTCAGCAGATGGAATTAACTTTCTGAAAGAAGGCAAATTCCAGAACGATGGGAAGTTTTCAAGAGACCCTGGCAACACTTAATGGAGTTCTAGGGAGATCACAAACATCAAATGGGTCAAAGCAAACTCTAATGTCCCTTCTGTAGGAGTCAAAGTTCTTCAATTGCATGTAACAGATATTGATGGCAAATGGATTCTGGGTGCTTTAAGGAAAAGCACTATTTTTGTAGCAGAAATAGGGGTACTTCATGGAACAGAAAGAAGTGGTGAACCAAGCTTTACAGAGGGAAAAGAGCCTGGCTCCAGCTGGCAGCTAGCAGCGGAATCGCATCTGGGCACCGGGGCTAGGATGACTCAGCGTTTACAAACTGCCCCAGCTTGTGTCACTGCACCAAGACAGAGCCACAGAGGCCCCGATGAGCTTAGCCAGGCCAGGGCCATTCCCTGGGCCCTCATTGACAACATCTATTGGGAAGGGTAATTTTCCAGAGGAAAATGGAGACGCTATTACCAAAAGGAGGGCATGAACTGCCTGGGCCAGTGAGCAGTGTCCTTGGTGCCAGCGCCTGTTGCCGAGCGGCTGTGACTCTGGAAGCCACACGAGACCTACAGCCTCCACAACCCGCCACCCCCAGCCCTGCATCCCCGTGTACTCATGCGTACACCTGCTTCTTTTAAAAGTCATTTCTACTAATTAGTCATTCTCATTACTAGTATTGTTTTATTGTTAATTAACCAGTTACTCAATGATAATCATTATTAATTCATTAATTGATTTCTTAATTATTAAATAGATAAGAGGAGCATATTTGTAAAATATAAGGTACAAAGAATAAGCAGCCACATACCCACTATCAGCTTGAGAAATTTTACCCTGGGGGCCCCCCAACCCCATCCACTTGGTGGGAACCACTACCTTGGCTTCGGGTTTGTTATTCTCTTGTTTTCCTTTGAGGTCTTATGAGGTGTTTACTGCCACACAGTGGATTCTTAGGTTTTCCACGTAAGTGGACTCCTCCTTTCTGTAGTCCGTAGTATGCTTTCCACTCCAGATCACATCGGTGACTCACGCATGGCACGACCTATCCCAGCATTTCTTTTCATCCTTGCTGCTGTGAATGATTACTGTGTGGCGTAGATCCAGAACTTGGATGGCCAGTTGCATGGCGTCCAGCCTTTTGCTAATACTGACATTGTTGTTCATAAATCTTCTTTTGTATGGGAGGCCATTCAGGTGTTTTCCATGCAGATCTGTGGACAGGTCACCAGTGTAAGGATCATGCTCAGCTTTAAAAGACAGTGTCAACCAGTTTTCCTAAGTATAGCACCAGCTGGTCTTCCTATTGCTTTACTGCCTTTGACAGTGTTTGGTGGTTTTGTTGGATTGTTTTAGATCTTGCCAATCTGATGGTCGCTTGCTGGTAGCTCATTGTGTTGTTTTGTCTTTTTTTCTTTCTTTCTTTTTTTTTTTTTTTTGTGGTATCTGGGATCAGACTCACAACCTCGTGCCTGCCAGGGAGGTGCTTAAGCCACTGAGCTAAATCCCTGGCCCTGTTTTTTGAGACAAGGTCTCACTATGCAGTTTAGGTTGGCCTTGAACTCACTTTGTAGCCCAGGCTGATCTCAAACTCACAATGATCCTCCTTCCTCAGCCTCTTGAGTGCTGGGATTAAAGGCGTGCACCACCACCCCTGGTTTAAACTCATTGTGTTTTGATTTCCATTTCTTTGGTGGCTGAGTTTTACCTTTTTTGTGGCTAGTTCTTCTTTTGATATGTGGCTGGACATAGTTTTGCCCTCTTTTCTGCTGACTGTTTATTATACATTATAGATACATACAGTTGATATCTCCATGTAATATTCAGATAAATGAGGTGACTGTAGACACATATATATGATGTATCTATTTCAGTTTGTGGCTTAATATTTTACTTTTTTTTGGTATTGTTGGTAAAGAGATATTAGGCTTAATATCATTGAATTTATTACTAGTTTCCCTTATAGTATGACCTTCTATGTCTTATTAAGATACTCTTCTTTACCTAAAGGTTAAAAATATATTCAGCTTGATTGTCTTATGAAAAGTTTTCAAGTTATCTCTTTCTGCAGTTATCTGTAATCCATCTGGTATTGATGAGACACTGATTTGATTTCACTTATTTATGATATAGAAACTCATTTACTCCCCAGTACTGTTTACTAATGACCCACATCGCCCTGCTGATCAGCAGTGCCCACGCATGTGTAGCTCTGCTTCCTTTCCTTGGCCTATTTGTCTAAGGTTTATGAAATAATTCCTGCTGTCTTATAAGGCAAGCCCTTCTGCCTTACCCTTTACAAAATACCTCAAATACCTCAGCTTTTGTTATCCTTTTTCACTTTCAAATACATTTTAGAAACTGCTCATTAAAGGTAGCCAAAAATCTTACAGAAATTTGGACTGGAACTTTAATGAATCTGTGAATCAATGACTCACTTTAAGGACTGAAGCTTTAAGAATGCTGAGTCTTACATTCCATGAAGATGGTGTATCTTTCCTTTTATGTAGGTCTAGTTTTACATCTTTATAACATTCCTTATAAAAATGTTACACATTTTTGTTAGATTTACGTACAGGCACTTTATATTTTGGATGCTATTGCATGCTATCTTTTTTTTTTTTTTTTGCGGCACCGGAGATTGAACTCACAACCTCGCACCTGCCAGGGCAGGCGCGTAAGGCACTGAGCCAAACTCCGAGCCCTGGTTTTTTGAAGCAGGGTCACACTATGTAGCTCAGGCCCGCCTTGCACTCGCATTGTAGCCCAAGCCGGCCTCGAACTCACAACGCTCCGCCTACCTCAGCCTCCCGAGTGCTGGGATTAAAGGTGTGTGCCACCACGCCCAGCTGCAAATGCTATCTTTTAAAAATTAACATCTTCCAGCACTCGGGAGGCTGAGGTAGGAGGAGTGTTGTGAGTTTGAGGCTGGCTTGGGCTACAATGGGAGCGCAAGGCCAGCCTGAGCTACACAGTGTGACCCTGCCTCAAAAAACCAGGGCTGGGAGTTTGGCTTAGTGGCTTAAGCGCCTGCCTTGGCAGGCACGAGGTTGTGAGTTCAATCCCCAGTACCGCAAAAAAAAAAATAAAATAAAAATAAAAATTAACATCTTTATTGGGAGATATTTACAGACCAAAAATTCACCTACTTGAAGGGTACAACTTGATTATTTTGTGTATTACAGAATCATACAACCCTCACCAAGAAAACTAAGTTTAGAACATTTTCATCCCCCACCACCAACACATTTCCTGTTTGCAGTTACTACCTGGTCACCTCTGCACTCACCCCTGGCGGGAAGGGATGAGTGAACAAGAGAATAAATAAATGAAGTTATACCCTTGCAGCGAGCTCTGTGTCAGACACTGCCTAGATCTGGTTCTTGCTTTTGGTTTAATTTTTTTTTTCCATTTTCCTCTTCTCTCTGTTACTGCCCTGGTTTCCGGGCCGATCTCCCCGCTTCTCTGTCTCTTCCATCACTGTGTGCCTTCTGCATGCTGGCCAACAGCTGTGTCCAAAGAAGATAGTGTTCCAAATGTGTCCTCCCGTGATGCCCTTGACCATTCCCCTGGGACTGCAGCCACACTCCTGACATGGTTTCTATGGAGAAATCGGGCTGATGACCAGAGGAACTGGGAAATTAGTTTCTGGAGTCCCTCTCTCCTGTGGGTTGGATAGGGCCTCTTCCGGTGTGCTGTACAGTCCTCCAAATGTAAACCCAGCCAACCTCATTATCCCCTCCACTTCCTCCTGAGTCAGAGCTATCTCGGGTTAATGCAGGGAAGAGCTAAATTAAGCCTTGAAACCAAGCAGCCTCCATGACAGGCACTTTGTTGTGCTTGAGTGACTGCAATGATGGGTCTCTGGTTATAAGCACGGCACTAATCACATCTCTTAAGACCGACCTTGGCCATCTATTCCCTGCCCTGCGGAGACACCAGATCTGTATTCTCTGCTGGGCACCTGCTCTGTGCTAGCACTGTGCTTGGAGGCAGGGACTCAAAAGCTCTCCCGCTCAGAACTCACAGTCTGTCTAAGAAGACAGACAAGATACAAAGAGATCTCAGGGAGGAGATGACTGGTATTTGGAAAGATCTCTGTTCAGAGCAAAAGAGGGAATGGTTTTCTATGATCCTCATACCTTTTGGCTTTCTAAAAAATAAGCCAAATTGGGGAGAGAGTCCATTGACACTTACCAGACCAACACCACTACATTGAAAAGCTGTTTGTCAGTATCCACTAAGTCAAATGCATGTACACCCTATGCCTTGGCCTGTCCTCTCCAGGGATCTGTTACCAGTTGGAAGCTGTGCAAATATATATTCTCCATCAAAAGAAAGAGCTGTTGGACTTCAGTTAAAATATCCATGCTGCAGCACTTCAGGGAAAGTGTCAAAGTATCTGCAGTTTAGTTTGAAATGCACCCCAAAAGGTGCATGGGTGAGAGATGGGCCCATGTGTGGTAAGGGTGGAACAGCCCTGCAGTGTCAGTGGCAAAGTTTAGATGCCAAGAGCGTGGATGCTCACTGCATGGTTCTTTCAACTTTGCAGTATCTGAAATGCTTCATGTAACAAGTTGGGGAAGTGCATCTCTATGTTCACCAGAAAACCCATACAAGAACACTCACAGCAGCATGACTCATGGGAGCTCCACACGTGAAGCTGCCCAAATGCCTGTCACAATGGAACGGGTTAATGTAGTGTGGCTGTGTTATTGCAGAATTCTTCTTGTAAATGGGAGTAAAATACCCACGGCTGCACACAATCTGGGTGGACCTCAAAACATAATGTTGATGGAAAAAAATCAAATGTGTAAGAGAACAAACTGTAAGGCTCTATTTATATAAAATTTAAAACCAGGCAAAACGAACCTGTGATGGTAGAAGTCATGTAGTGGTTTTCAGGAGCAGAGGAAGGAAGTGACCTGACGGGATGCCACAGGAGGCCACTGGGCATAGCAGGTTCTTATTTTCAACCTTAATGCTAGTTAAGCAGATGTATCAAGCTGTACGCTTAAATTTTGCACACCTTTCTCTGTGTTCATTATACATTATTAAAATTATACTAGAAGAAGGAAAAAAAAGCACACAGAAGCATTTTCTAGCTGAGCTCTGGGAACAGGAAACCACTCAAAACCTGTCTAGCAAGCAAACCAAAACGTGAAGGAACCAAAGCTTCCCTGGAGGCCATACGTCAGTTCACTTCTGCACACATTCCTGCTGCATTCGTTCCTCCGGTCTGCACTGGCATGCCTTCCCTCCACAGACACTCTTCCACGTCCTGAGCCGATCAATGAGGCAAGGCCCAGCTCTTCCAGGTGGTCAGCTCTTTCATGGTGGGAGGAGTGTGCAGGCAGTGCTCTTCAGCTACATTCCTCCTTCCTGGGTTCTTGCTGGTGATCCTCCCTGGGAGATATTCCCTGAGATGTCACTGACCTCCACATTAGTCAGGGCTCTCCAGTGAAACAGAACCAGTGGGAAGCTCTGTGTGTGCGTGTGTGCATGTGTGTGTGCACATGCATGCATACACGTGTGTGCAAACAGATTTATTATGAGAACTGATTCTTGATTTTGGAGACCAACATGTCCTAAAATGTGCAGGCTGCATCAGCCAGCAGGAGGCCCAGGGGACCCAGTGGCACAGTCCCTTCCAGTTCCAAGATCTGCAGACTAAGACCCAGAAAAAACTGATTGAAATTTGAGAGTTTCAGACCAAAGCAGGAAAAGGCTAATGTGTATTTGTCACCTTTCTTTCACTGGGACAAAAATGCCCGACATACACAGTTTAAAGGAGAAAAGGCTTATTTGACTCATGGTTTCAGAGGTTCAGTCCATGGTCACCTTGATCCAAGGTAGAAAGGTCATAGCAGAAGACAGCTGCTCACCTCATGGCAGTGCAGGTAGCACAAAGATAAAGAGACAGTCAGAGAAGAAGTGTACCCTTCAAAGACATGCCCTGAGTGACCTCTTTCCGCCAACCAGGCTCACCTCCTACAGCACTTTCAGGCATGAACTTGTCAAAGGATCATCGATGAGGTTAACATCCACAATTTAATCACCTTTGAAAAGCCCCACCTTTGATCACATGAGCCATTGGCGAACATCTTTGACCTTAACTACAAGACAGTGTCCCAGGTTGATGGCAATCAGGCTGTGAGGAAGCCTCTTGCTTTCAGGAATATCTACTTTTTCTTTATTTCACACCTTCCACTGACTGAGTAAGGCCCATGCACACAGAGAAGGAGTATGAATATTTCTCAGTCTGCCAATTCGAATGCTAGTCTCTTCCAGAAATACCTTCCCAAACACACCCAGAATAATGTTTCAACCCTTTTCTGGGCAGCCCGTGGCCCAGTCTAGTTAGTTGACACATACAATTATCCATCACAGCCCCAAACCATAAAGAGCCTTCTGACTGCAGCACTGCAGTTCTCTGGGAGGAAATGTCCTCATTCTCTCCCAGGAGTATCTACACACTGGTTCCTTTTACCCATGGTATGGGTTAGAAATTGGCAGAGAAGAAAGTTTCAGCTGCCCACCATGCTCTGGATGGCCATGCTGATTAAAAAATAATTTTGGTTATTGTAAAATATACATGCAAAATTCAGTTAAATAGATGCCTATGGCTTAAAGAACAATGAAAAATAGACAGTCGAGTGCCCAGCATCCAGCTTAGCAGAGGGACGATGACCGGTGTCTTGGACCCCTCCCCAAAGCATCCCACTGTGCTCTTGCCTGGGGAAAGCCATTTTCTGGCTTATGTGCAAATCATTTCTCTGCTTTTTATAAAAATCCAAAGTGCACACCTCTAAAATGGTATCCTGTGTGGTTTTGCCAGTTTTGATCCTTTAGGAATCAAACTGCAGTGCATATGCCCTGCTGTGATGTGCCATTGTGGACAGCCCCAGCTCTCTATCCTGTTGTGCCTGGCCTGTCCTAGGCTCTGCCACCTGTGAGCATCTTGCTCGCCCCCTGAGGCACACGGGGCCAGCATCCAGGGCTCTGCCCTGGCAGGCAAAGTGGGGCGGAGTGTTCCTGTCTTGGTGTCCAGCTGTGCAGAAGCAGGGCTTCCTGTCACAGGTATGCCCAGATGTAGGCTGTGTGCCACTCCTCCAGGAAACAGCTTTCCAGCATGATGGCACAGTCTGTCTATTCCTGGCAGAGGCTGTGAGGATCTCCCATGGTGCTGCCTCCCTTGCACTGCAAGTGGCGTTCTTTCTGGCCTCTCCTGGTTCCTGGGTCCTGCCACCCTGCCTATGCTGCAGCCAGAGCTTTAGAGCTGGCGGGACTGTGGTGACCACACTGATGGCAACCTTCTTGGGTGGGACCCAGTGTGTGAAAGTGTGACTTTCCCTCCACCCTGGCTGAGCTCAGGAGTTCTCACTTGACTGCTGGGCAGTACTCTTGGCTTCTGCTTCCAAGGAAAGAGGGAAACGGGCTCCACGAATTGCAATGAGCCCAGATAGGACATCTGGGCTCACATCCTTATGGCTGTGTTAGGACCTTCATCCCTGAAACTGATAAGCCATGCTCTGCTTCTTCACAGAGCAGCGTACCCTGAGAGTGCGTCAGTGCACGTGTGCTTTGTTGCCCCCACCTGTGGTCCAGTCCCGCAGCATGAAATTGCTACCCCCAGCGATTCTGCCTGGCTGTTGAGAGGATGCTGGCCCATGATGATCTTTTGTGCTGCCTCTTCCCACTTACAGGTTAGCCTGGTGAGGAAGATAAAGACATTTGCAACCAAGATGGTAATCACGAGTGGAAGTGATGAAGACAGAGGAGGCCAAGAAAAAGAGAGCAAAGAGGAGAGTGTCCTGGCAATGCTGGGGATCATTGGGACCATCCTAAACCTAATCGTGATCATCTTCGTCTACATATACACCACACTGTGAGCAGCCCAGCATGTCCTCCGCGGCTCGGGAGGACCACGAGATGGGAGATCTCCGTGTCCTCAGATCAGTGACCAGATGCTGGGAGAACCAGCAGGCTCGACCAACACACACTGCTGCATCCACGCACCTTTGAACTCCACAAAAGGTCACCAAACAAACCGGTCCTGCTGCTCGGAGCAGACACTAAAGCACAATGAATCCATCAAAACTCCTTCACGCCACGAGGAACTCAGCGGCTCTGGCAGGAGCTCCGGAACAGTGCTCAGAAGTGTGGCCCTGGTTACCGATGGCGAGTGGGCGGCGTGCAGAAACTCATTGTCCCAGGTGGCCGGCAACAGCTTGTGTTCCCCGTGTTTGAGAGGATGCCCAGGGTGGACACAGCGTGGAGAGGCGTCTCCCGGGACACGCGCACCGCCTTCACCGGATGAGCCGTTTCATGGGAGGTCACAGGGGCCGTCCTTCGACAGACATCTGTCCGTCCGTCCATCGCAGTGTCTAACTCTTTGATACCAGGGAGATAACTTATTTTTCTTTTTTCATTGGCTTGACATGTGTATCTGTTCATACCAAGGTTTCTAAATATATATTTTTAATAAATGTGCTCTATTTTTTAGCATGAACCAAATACTTGGAGAGCCGCTTCCAAATCCATCGTGCTTTCCTTGGTTGCAGCTGCTTTGCCCCCTCTTTATAACTGCAGAAGTTCCTTTGTGTAGTGTTATAGTCCTCTCATCTCATCTGAAATCCTATGATTTTGTGCTCTTATGTTCATTCTCCCGTCCTCCCCTCTCCTCCCTTCTCTTCTTCCCCTTCCCTTCCTGCCCCTCCGCTTCCCTCCCCTTTCCTCCCCTCTTCTCCTCTCCATCTCTCTATCTGCTCCCTCTCTGTCTCTCTGGTCTGCAGAACATTTTTGTGTAATACCAGCCATGGTCTTGGTTGGTGCATGTTTTAAGATTGTTTGTTGAGCGACTTTTTGTTGTTATATCAGAGATATAAAACAATCGTGGGCATGCAGACCTTAGATGCACTCTATCTTTACTGAGAACTATGCATGAACAAGGGCTGAGTGATAGATCAGCTTAAAAAAAAAACTTTAAAAAGGACAACCATTGAGGAAGAAGAGTGGCAGGCTTTGCAGATTAAGTCCTGAACAAATATTCAGCGTCTTGCCAGCAACGTTATTATTTCATTCCCTAGCCATTCGTTTCTCAGATTTTGATTTCATTGACCTCGAGGGATGGGAAGAACAGGAGGACACTCAACCCCAGGTGCATAATTCCTTCTTTAGCAAGATGCCTGGGGTCCTCTTTGCAGGTGCGTGGGGTGTGACTGACACAAAGCTCACAGCGGTTCAGGCTATGAGGACCCCCCTGTGACTGGCGACTTGTCAGGACCCTGGAAGGGGACTCACGCATCACCCTAAGCAATTGCTGTTTTTAAAGCTCTGGGTTTCCCTCCACATGAAGCTGCTTCCTCCCTGGTTGAGTAAACACAAATTTGCTCTGAAATGGCCCTTGTGTGGCTGCAGAGGCCTTAATCAGAGGTCAGTATTCTGTCTGCCAGTGGGCAGCAAAAGGGACTTGGATTCACATGGCTCTGAGGAAGTCTCCCCCTTCTCCCTGAAATGCCACCATCAGAGAGCCATTTCTTGGGCTCAGCTAAGGGACCAGGCTCTTTTATAAAGCAAATGCCCCCAAGCACCTGGCTCTGACACTGATTCAGCAGACATCTCCTCTTTCCCCCCAGACAAAAGGAAGCTGAGGTGGATTTAGGGGACACTGTGTGCCAGGCACTTTATATGCAAGTCACGAGTCCTCATAGTAACCCTGAGAAAGACAGTCTCCTGGTGCCATAGAAGGAAAGAGGGCTCAGAGAGGTTGGGAAGCTTCCCAAGGCTGTGCAGCTCCTTGTGGAGTCAGGACTCCACCCCGACCTGATTCCTCAGCCCAGCGAGGGCCTGGATGCTACTGAGGAAGAAAGGAAGCAGAAAGGGGAGGAGGTGGGAAGGAACAGGGCCGGAACATGGATGCGGCACTGAACGCCTGCCTCCCCTTCCCCATAGCAGTAACCAGCCCTGGGGACTCCTGCGACACTGGGAGAATGTCACACAGGCGAGGACATGGGACAGAGGAGGCCGTTGGCAATTAACTGCGATTTGGGGGCGGGGGAGGTGGGGTGTGGAGTCCTGCACTGGGCTGTGTGTTTCCCAAAAGTCTGTATGAAATTCTGGACGGTGAACAGAGTCAACAATAAAGGTGCAATGAAAAAAACCAAAAACTACTGGTGTCTCTTTCTTAATCTTCCTTCTTTGCCCATGCACATTTTTATTTCCCTTTTTAAAAAGACTGTGATTCTATTAAGCAGAATTCTGTTTGGTTTGGAGTGTAGATGCTTGGTGATTCTTTGAGTGTACACTTTTGGGCTTGATTGAGGGGTAAAGCTGCCCTTCTGGCCCTCTGGACAGCTCCCCAGTGGTCCTTCCAGGGGTCCTGCTCCCCAGCCTGGACTGCAGTGCAGTTGCACAGCTGCTGCCCACCACACACGCAGACCCCATCGTCCCCACAGCCCCAGCGCATGTGTGATTGTGGGTCTTGTTTAACAGAGAACACAAACACCCACTGAGCAAGATCGCAGCTTCCCTGGGTCTGAAGCTGTGGTGAGGGGACCTGGGAGGGAGAGGCTTCCAGTGGGCCCCTCTCCCTAGCATCTCATGGGATTGCCCAGCCCCAAGGGCAGTAGCAGTACTGAGCATGACTCCTGGCCCATGCACCTCACCCTGCACCTTGCCGTCCTCCAGTGGGACAGACAGCCATGTGAGATGTGTATACTTTTCCTCTTTGAACAAGATAAGGAAACAGCAGATGGACTTCTCCTGAGACCCCAGCAGAACCGAGTCTGCCCCAGGCTCAAAGCTGCTGGCACCTCACCTATCCCAGGCGGTGTGGTGTGAACTGCAGAGCCTGCTAGCTCACTGGGTGACAGCACGTGTGGCTTCCCTCGGCCCTGTCACTTTTGCTTACAATCCAGCTGGCCCAGGGAATGTGGCCAAGTGGATGCCTCTTGCTTGCGCCCCAGGAAAGCTGCTCAGAAAGCCTGGACACTTGTCACTGGAGAGCCAGACCGCTGTCACAGCATGCATCGGGGTTGGGAGCTGCAAGGCACTCACACTTTGGCCCCAAACTGCCTGTTCGCAAATCCCATCTTCGCCTCTTATGATGTGAGTGATGTCGGCCACCGCACCAGCTCTGAGTGCCGAGTCTTACAAAGATTGAAGGTAACTGATCATCCAGGGAGTGATAGCCCTGCTGCAACACAAGGCCAGGTGGGGAGCTTTTGCTGCTGTTTTTCTCTCCACGACCTCAGTGGCTGGCCCCAGAATTCCATCACTAGGTATTCTGTTGCATCATTGCTCTACAGAAAGTGCAGGCCAGAAAGGTGAGCGGACACATAGGACTTACAAAAGGTGGCAGTGAGAGCTGGACTGAACTGCTATGCCAGTGTCCCCATTTGTGGTGGCATATGGGGGTGGCTCTCTGCACTCTCTGCAGACCAGAGCACCACGCCAGCTGAAAGCCTCTCATCTCAGGGAGCAAGGCCGGGGGGAGCTCACAGGACACAGCATAGGACTGTGAAGTCACAAAGCAATGTGTGACTCCTGAGGAATGGTATTTAACCTCCAAATGAAGGGGCCAAGGTTCAGTGGGTGGGGGGAGAGGATGTCTCAAGGACGGTCAAGTCCACTGTAAGGGCCCTGAACTCTGTGGGGAGGGGGCTTGCTGCTACAGGATGGGGTGGGGGAGGGCAGAAAGACTCTTTCCTAAGATGTTTTTGTTTTTAAGAAATAAGGGAACTGAGACCCAACTGAACCAAGTCTCCAAGTCACATAGCTCGTGTCAAGGTTTTATAGTATCTTTTTTTCTTTTTTAAAAGAAAAATGAAAAGCTTCAGGTTAGTAGGGGGCTGGGCCACAAGGCCTTTTCCTATTGTCCCTGCTCCTGGGATTTGAGAGCAAAGAGCTTCCTGGGAGTCCTGAGTCATGCGCTTGCCTCCTCCCCTGGGAGGTGCTGTCTGAGGCCAAAAGTGCAGTTTGGGGGAGCGCCTCCCGGCCTTGCTCCCTGAGATGAGAGGCCTTCAGCTGGCGTGGTGCTCTGGTCTGCAGGGAGTGCAGAGAGCCACCCCCGTACGCCACCACAAATGGGGACACTGGCATAGCAGTTCAGTCCAGCTCTCACTGCCACCTTTGTAAGTCTGATGTGTGTGGTCACAGCTAAACTGTAATCTAAAAAAAAACAAAAAAACTATACAGTTTTATAAAAAGGAAGATAATCTTCAACTCTCACCTCCCAGATGCAACCACTGTTGATATTCAGTGTGTAAAGTATAGACCAGGTGATCTGTGTATCTGTTTAGGGAGAACATTTTCCTTGATATTTTAAAATGCCATCGCCTTTTGATGGTCATACTCTTTGTTTGCTGTTCCTACATCCCTTGTCCTCTCAGAGTGGAAAATGCCCATGTTGCGGTTTCTTGTTGGACCTAACTATTCTAAGTGGCATCCTTGAATGAACATTGACATATCCCTCATAGAGAATTGAAGATTATAATTTATGCACATGGCCTCATGCTCTCCACATTGCTCCCAGATATATATTTATTAGCAACTATGAAAACATGCTTACATGTCAGTGAGTCTATCTTGGTGAGCCAAGTGACAGCTGTTTGGGGTTCTGTTTAGATATACCAGCATGGATTTCCCTGGATGCTTACCATTGGATGTTGTCTTAGTTACTTTTGTTTCATTGTTGAGACAAAGGACCTGATGCCTGAAATTAGGGAAGGAAAAGTTTATTTCTTACAATATTGGCAGCTTCAGTCCATACTTAACCTGCTACAAGCTCAGGGTGGCGTGGCTGGGGGACAGATGTTTATGGCTGCTGCAAACAGCAGGTGCCAACCAGTGAGAGAGAGAAGACACACCTTCTTCCTGCCCTTACACTGTATGCTGGTGTCTTAGTTACTTTTACTCATTGCTGAGACAGAATACCTGACACCCAAAATTAGGGAAGGAAGGGTTTATTTCTTACAGTTTCTCGAGAGTTTCAGTTCATACTTAGTTGGTTCCAAGGCAGCGTGGCATGGCAGGACAGCCATTCATGGCTGCCACAATCGCAAGGTGCGCTGGTGAGAGAGAGGGAGAGAGAGAGAGGGGAAGCAAGCAAGAGGAAGACCCACCTCCCTTACACTGTATCTCAGCTCCATCCCTGGGCAGGTGCAGCACTCACATCATCAGTCCTGGCACTAGACAACAAATCAATTACAAGCGCCAGATTCAGCCCCATCAAAAGTATATGAGGACTTGGGGGTACATAGTACCACCCAATACATTCCACCCCTGGACCCCCAAGGATTCATGTACATCCTTAATATAAAAGGCATTTAGTCCCTCTCTAAGACTTGTCAAAGTCCTAACAGTTTCAGCACTGTTGAAAAGTCCAAGTCCCAAATCTCCTCCGAGATCTATGGCAAACTCTTAACTGTACCCCCCTGTACAAATGAAAATGAGGTTAAGCACTTCCAACATATAAAGGCACAAGATAAACATTACCATTCCGAAAGTTACACACAGGGGAATACAAAGCATTGGAACCAAAGCAAGTCCAAAATCCAGCAAGGCAACCATTAAGTCCTGGAGTTCTATGCTCAGCACTTGAAGAAACCTGGTTGCAAGCTCCAAAAGGCCTGAGTGATTCCACCCCCATGGCACTTTCAGGGGTCTTAACTTCCATAGCTTCCCTTGGACAATCCATGTTCCTTGGCTTCACCCTTACATCTTTATACATTGCCCTATGCAGGCGAGGCAGAAGCTGCCTTAGCCTTTTCTTATACTTAAAACCAGTGCCACATGGATGTCGCCAAGGTCCACTGCCAGCTGGAGCAGTAGCCAGGCTTTCCTCTCTCTTGGCTGTAGGGGTCAACTGCCTGGATCACTGAGCTCTCTGAACTTGATTGTGAAGAACAGATTCTTTATGCCACTGCCATTCTGGAATCTGGTGTGGCCACCTCCATTTTGGAACCTGGTGCAGCCATGACCCTTTTGAAACCTCCTGTGGCCTCTGTCACTACTCTGGGACAAGGCACTTTGTGGCTTTTTCCTCTGAGCAAACTTTCACTTTTGAAGGCCTGAGGCTGGAAAGGGTGGAGGCCCACTGCTTCCCGGGATGCCCCCAGGCCATCTTTTTTATTCCTTTTTTCCTTCTCAGCAGTCAAGGTCTCAGCTCGATCTTTACGGTCCACAACTTCCTGGACAAACTCACAAGATTTTAAATCACCATGCCATGCTCTTTGCTCTTGATTCCCAACATAAATCTGGCTAAGAGCCCCCAAGAGTAGCCAGGCCACCATTTCAACATTTGGTTGCCTGGAATTTTTTTTTAACTAATCATCCTTTACCCTTAATTTCAGTCTCAGGCAAAGTCTCTGGGCACAGGCAGAATGAAGACAAACTTTCTGCCAAGCTGTAACACATATCATGTGGAGCCCAACACCCAATACAGTCCTTCTTCCCAGCCGAAACCTCCTGAGCCTGATCCTTACTGGCAGGCTTCCTATCAGCCTTCTGGTCTCTTGGGCTCTGGCCAGAATCTCCCATACAGAACAACCTAAGCTGTTCCAGATCTATGTGTGTAGGCAACATCTCCAAACCTTTCCAAACTCTTCCTAGAAGAGCCTGGTCTTTACCAGCAGGCTTTCTATCAGCCTTCTGGTCTTCTGAATTCTGACCAGAATCTCCCATACAGAACAACCTAAGCTTTTCCAGCTCTATACATGTAGGCGACATCTCTGAACCTTTCCAAACTCTTTCCACAAGCCATTTCCAAAGGCTCTTGAACCACATGGTCAGGAATAGTCACAGCAACGACCCCACTCCTGATACCAAATTCTGTCTTAGTTAGTTTTTACTCATTGCTGAGACAGAATACCTGACACCCAAAATTAGGGAAGGAAAGGTTTATTTCTTACAGTTTCTCGAGAGTTTCAGTCGATACTTAGTTGGCTCCGAGGCAGTGTGGCATGGCAGGACAACCATTCATGGCCACTGCAATCACAAGGCATGCTGGCAAGAGACAGAGAGAGGGGAAGTGAGCAAGAGGAAGACCCACCTCCCTTACACTCTATCTCAGCTCCACCCTGGGCAGGTGCAGCACTCACATCATCAGTCCTAGCACTAGACAACAAATCAATTACAAGGGCCAGATTCAGCCCCATCAAAAGTATATGAGGACTTGGGGGTACATAGTATCACCCAATACATTTATCACCCAATACAGCCAGCTCCACCCCTGGGTGGGTGCGACACTCACGTTACCAATCCCAGTGCCAGACAACAAACCAATCACAAATGCTGGACTCAGCCACACCTATGCCATGATTACATGAGACTTGGTGGGGGTCATAGGAATATAAATCATAACAGACGTTAAAGTCCCGGCCATTTGCTATGAAACCCTCAGCCTTGCTCCTGAAAGCATCCCGAGCATGACTCTTACTCCCCCAGGACTCCTTGGAATGGTCTCAGGTGGTGCCCTTTACAGCAGATTTCAAGAATAGACAGCTCCCTATTTCCCAATCTCAACTGATTGTTGTGATCACCCAGCCACACATTAACCACACCCAAAATCAGGCCTCTGTCCTGGGTCACTGGTGAGTAGTTCTGGAATAGAACTTGCTGTGCTGTCTTTGACAAATTTCTCAAATGATCAGGCAAATTCATCAGTCCAGATGCAACCAGGAGCTGATTCCAAGAGCCCAGCACTCTGGCACTTTGTCTCTTTTCACCTGGGTTTCTGCATCTGTAGAAAGGGGACACCATCTAGGGCACAGGTCGTTATGGAGGTGAAGTCAGACAATGCAGAAAGAGCCCTGCAGAGACTGCCTGGGAGAATGCATGTGTTATTGGGGTCCCTGTCTACGTCACACATTGACATGATCATGGGACATATTCCGGTTTGGTGCTAATTGTGCAGTTTCTCCCCCACCTTATTCTCCTCTTCTTTCCCTCTCTTCCACCCTTCTTACTATCTCCTTCACTCTTCCATCCCTTGTCCTTTCCTTTTTCTCTCTCTTTCCCCATCCTTCATTCCCCACCTGCTTCCCTCCAAACACCAGGACCTCATTTCATCTTTCCTTTCTTCAAGTATTTACTTTCCGCCCTCAGCTTAGAGCTCCATGTCCATCAAACACCAAAGGAAGAGCATCAGAAGCTGTCCCCCTGCTTCACTGTTCTCCATTGACCAGTTAGGCTTCTTTGTAAAGACTATTTCAGGAGCACATTATGGCTGCCACAGGCCACACATTGGAAAGAAGAGTTCACAGGGCGAATTCCTGGGAGAGCTCTCCTAAAAGAATGGGAGACCTCCACTCCCTACAGGCAGGACCCCATGATGACACAAGAGCTTCAAATAGAGCCCCTGGGGCTGGAAAACCCTCTGATGCCACAGTACAGGGATTCCTCCCCTTCATGGGAAGCAGATGGGATGAGCAGACTGGTGTTATTTTCTGCTGTTCATAAATATATGACACAAAACTGCACATAATTTTCCCAGACGATGGGCTGCATGTTGCCAGGAGAAACAAGATTGCATGATATCTGTAAATTTTCTCCTAAAAGACTGTTCAGAGGAATGCTTCTTTGCGTTTTCACTTCTCCTAGAGAATAATGAGGAAGTTTCCACAACGAGATCAGAGTCAAGACTGGGTGACTCTAGGAAAAGCCCTTTTATTTTATTACAAGTCAGTGCACTTCCGAATCTGAGGCAGGAGCCCTTCAGGTATTCAGAGACAGTTTCGAAGCCTGAGCATTCACCTCTGTCATCTGTCCCAAATGACCACGCAGGCAGCCACTCTAAGTCTTGTTCTGACAATGGAAATATCTACTTTTCAGCCCCTGGGAAGAAGTACTGGAGTAAGGGTAAGGTCTTAAGCATTGTAGTCAATAAAAAATAAAAGGACATGGTTTTTGCTTCAGTCTCATTGAGACTAAATGAAAAGTGAGACCCAGCACAAATAGGTGAGTCAAGCCTAATTCTGGCAAGATCCAAAGATTGGCCTTTTATCTCCCGATCCCTGAACCACTATCTTTCTCTACACCGAGAAGGGGCCACTTCTACAGAGAAAGGACAAAGGCACAGACTTATTCATCAGTGCAGATCAGCCACACATCAAAATTGCTGAGGTGTCTACAGTCACTTAATCTTAGGGACCTGCAACCAGGAGAGACTGACTTCAGACTCCTGCTCACGAGCATGCGTATTGTATAGTAACTTACTGTAGTACGTTTGCTGGTGTTCCACTGGAGTCCATCACGGTTGGCTTGCCCAACCACTTGGTTGATTCCCAAGGAGGCTCATAACCACAGTGTGGTTGTCCACTTCCTGGTCATCTTCACTCATCATCCTCACCATCTAAGCCCACCATCCCAGCCTTGAAAGTCATTAAGTGGCCATGCTCAGACCATCCTTTCATTGAAAACTTTGTTCCTAGTTCTGAAGAGTCTATGTGAGTGCTTTGAGTTCTAAGGGCTCTTTCATATAACTCTAGGTTCTGAAGTTCTGAGGTAGCCCCAGTATTAAAAGAGTTGTGTGAACTCAGCTTCAGGAGGTATTCTGGCTTGATGTTGGCTTGGCTGCCCAAGGTCTTACCCATCACCATCTCCTGCATAAAAGTCAGTGGATAGTTCCATTGTCTGTGAGTGTTTGAACAATTAATGTGCACGGAAAGCCCATCTTTCACTCCTCATCAAGGATACTCTCCCTTTTCTGAACATCAAGAAGTCACTAAGAAATGGAAGTGAGATTTGGTACAGAAAACCTGCATTCAAGATCCCATTTGATCTCTTAATGGGCCACTGATCTTGGGCCAAATCCTCATTGTTTCTGAACCTTCCTTTTCTTATCATGAGTTTAATAATTCTGGTCTCTCAGTGTTGTGTGCATTACATTATTTGTAACATTATTGGGGGGGACTGAGAATTATATGCTTCTATTTACTCTTACTCACATAATTAAATAGATACAATAGATATGTTTAATTTTTCTGCTAATGAACAACAGTAATGTCACTGGGAAGCTGGGTCCTAACACTGTGAGGAACTGGACACTCCTCAGTTCTTGTATCTTCTACAAAAGACTTCAGACAAGGGACAAAGACAGCTGTATGGATTATGGGCATGGTTTATCGCAAAGCAATAGATTTTCAAAGTGAGTGAGAACATGACAGTGGGCATGCGCCAAGATGGCAGTTGCATCAAATTATGGCTCAGGCTACGCTTACGTGATTAAATATTGTTTCCTTCCTCTGAAGTCTTTGTACTTTTATGAGGAAAATGGACTGTTTTGACCAACTTTAGAGAGAAGATGGTTCCTGTTTGCTCTGTAGGAGCAATGTTTTCTTTTAGTTTTGAGACCTTGAGATTTTTTCCAAACCCTCACTCATGGCCTGGACTGTGTTTTATCTGCACACTCAGAGAAGCTTACATTCTATTGAGCCAGAACTTGAAACAATAAACTGGTTTGGAGTTTATCTATAGCCAATGATTAAGAAAATGAAAGTAAAAGGTTAAAAAAAATCATGTCTCCCTTTCATGTGGATCCTTCACATAGTTCCCAGCCATCTACCTCCAGGCCTGCTTATGCCTACCTTCCTGCCTAATAGTAAGATTATTCACATTGAATAATGTTTTGAAATACTTTGACTGTCCATATCAAGTGTAACTTCACCTGCTGTGGTGGTCTAGGACTAATGGAAAAACTAAATACTAGGGTCATAATAAAATATGGACACAACGAGTTCTTCAACTGAATTTGAGCTCTTTTACCCACAGAGAAAACAAGCAGAGAGATAGTTATTAAGGAGGAAGAGGGGTGTGTGTGTGTGTTCTGTGAATAATATGGCAGGATGGGAAATTTCCAAAGTCCTCTGTATAGACAATGAGGTCTATCCCGAAAATGCAAGGTTGATTTAACAGTTGAAAACTCAAGCATTGTAGTTCATCATATGAGCAGAATAAAAGAGGAAAAGCATATGACCATCAAAGTATATGAAATAATGCATTTTACAGAATCAAATACTCCTTCATGATTTTAAAAAATATATTACCAAGACAGCAAATGTGTTAATGGATACCTAGAAAGAAAACAGTATCTAAAATTATACTTAATGGTAAAAATAACCCTACATGTTTTTCCTCCCAAACTGAGCACAATATCAAAGCAAAAAATATGAAGAAATATAGAATGACTTTTAAAAATGCCTATAAGACCTGTGTATGAAAGCCATAGTTTTTTTGTTAAGAAACATTCTAAAAGCTCTCAACCAATGGATAAAAGTCACTATTCATGGATTAGAAGACTTAATATTTTTAAGATTTCAGTTTTCCCTAACTTTGACGTATGCTTTTGTCTGCTACTTTTCCTCACTGCTGAGACAAAATACCTAACATCCAAAGTTAAAGGATGAAAGGTTCACTTGAGCTTACAGTTTACAGAGGTTTCAGTTCATAGCTGGCTGGCTCCAAAGTGGGGTGGCATGGCAAAGGAGCACCACAGAGGAGAAACGGTTCATGGAGGGCAGGCTGAAGATACCAAAGCAGCTGCAGCAGCAGTGAAGCAGTGAAGTAGCAAAGGAGCAGTAGAAGCAGGCAATGACAGCATCCCTCTTTCTATTTTTTATTTGTTGAAACAAGGCCTCATTATGTAATTCAGGCTGGCCTTGAACTCACTATAGAGTGCAGACTGGCCTTGAACTCACAACGATCTTCCTACCTCAGCCTCATAAGTGCTGGGATCTCAGGTGTGTGCCACTATGCCAAGTTCGTTCTGTGCTTTATATTCCATCTAGACTATCTACCCTTAAGGCAGGTAGCACTCACACCCATGGATGGCACCCTTAATCACAGCATCACACACCCTAGATTCAGCAATCTCTGAAAAGCCCCACCTATGACTGCATGAGGCTTTAGGGGGACATCCAGCATAAGCCATAACAGTCTGCCTCTGGCCCCAAAACACATATATGCATTCCTTTATGCAAAAGGCATTTAGTCCATCTCTTAAGAATTTCCAAAGTCCTAACATTTTCAGCACTGCTGAAAAGTTGAAGTCCAAAGTCTCCTCTGAGATTTAAGGCAAATTCTTAGCTGCAAACCCCTATAAAAATGAAAAGAAACTTTAACACTTCCATCATACAATGGCACAAGATAAACACTATGATTCCAAAAAGTGCAAATAAAAAGATAGAAAGGAATGGACACAAAGCAAGTCCAAAATCCAAAAGGGCAAACATTAGGTTCTTTAGTTCCATGTCCAGCATCTGAGGCATTCTGTGACAAGGTGAACTCCAAAGGGGTTGGGTGGTTCTGCTCCTATGACACTGCATGTGTTTGAAGCTCTCAAGGCTTCTTTCTTGGGCTGGTTTTGCTTACTCCTTGCAGCTTTCCTCACACAGCCCATGTTCCTGGCTTCTTCAACCTTCTGCGGTCTCTACTGCATCTCTGGGCTTCACACTCACAGTTTTAAAAACTTCTCAGGGGCACACTGCCTGGCCACCCCAGCCTTCTTCTGAAATATGGGTGGAAGCCTTCCTGATGCCACAACTCTCGCATTGTGCAAGCACTTAAAGCCAGCACTATGTGGATGACACTAGGGTCTGCCACAGCTGGAGCAATCACTAGGCTTCCTTCTCTCTTAGTTGTGAGGGTCAAGTGCCTAGATTGCTGAGCACTATCAACCCAATCTTGAGGAACAAATTCTCCAGGCTACCACCATTCTGGAAGTGGTGCTTTGGGGTGATTTTCTAAAAGCAAAGTCTTTCATCTTTGCAAGTCTCAAACTGCAAACCCTGGAGTCCTTCTGGTTTCTGTGGTGTCTTCAGTCCATCTTTCCTACTGTCTTGTTCCTCTTATGCAATAAAACTTTTCTCTGTTCCATTTTTGTGGGCCTTAATTTTACTGGAGGTTCTCTTCTGGCCAAACTCAAAATGTCTTAAATCATTCTGCTGAGCCCTTTGCTCTAGATTCTTAACATAGCAGTCTAAAAGCCCCAATAGTAACTATGCCACCACCTCAACATTAGACTGTCTTGAAATTTCTTCTACAAGATTAATTAGTCTGCTAAACTTAACCTCAGTCTCAGGAAAAGTCTCTGGACCCCAGCAAAATGCAAACAAACTTTCTGCCAAAGCATAACATATATGGTCTGAAGGCCAACTGCCAATGAAGTCTTTCTTCCCAACACAAACATCCTGAGCCTGATCTTTACTAGAAGTATTTCTGTCAGCATCCTGGTCTTCTGAACTCTGATCAGAATCACCTATCAAATGCAGTTTAAGGCATTTCAGGGCTGCTTCCTCAACCGGCATCTCCAAACCTTTCCAAACTCTTCCTGCAGTCCAGTTCCAAGGGCTTCTAATTCACAAGCGCAGGTAAAATCATAGCAATGACCCCACTCCTGGTACCAAAATCTTTCTTAGTTACTTTATGGTTGCTAAGACAAAATACCCAACACCCAAAGTTAAGGGAGGGAAGATTTATTTTGGATCACAGTTTGTAGAGGTTTCAGTCCATAGTTGACTGGCTCCAGGGTGGGAAAGCATGGCAGAAGTACATCACAGAGGAAAAAAGTTCATGGGAGGCAGAAGGCAGCAAAACAGCAAAGTAACAAGCAGTAGCAGAAGCAGCAGCAAGCAGCTGGGCAGAAGAATCAGCCTAGAATCAGCCACCTCTGAAAAGTCCCACATATGAGCACATGAAGCTTTAGGGGGCATCCAGATATAAGTCATAACAGCATTCAGTAAATTTCCTGTCAAATCTCAGCTGCCCTTTTGAACTGAAACTGACAAGTTGATTGTGAAATGCACATAGAAACTCAAAGTACATATGATAGCCAAAGCGATTTTTAAAAAGAATAAAATCTGAAGACTAATACTGCTAAATTTTAAGACTCACTTTGAAGTTACAATGAACAAGATGTTGTGGTCTTAGTGTACAAAGAGACAAAGAGAATCTTATAATAGAACAGACAATACAGAAATAAACTCATTCCTGATGAGCTAGTTGCTTTTGGCAAAGTTACCAATCCAGCTTAATGGAGAAAGTAAAGTCTTTTAAACAAGCAATGCTCAAATAATTGAGCATCTCCACTGAAGAAAAAAAAATTGAACCTAAATAATTTGCACTATATACAAGATTGATTTGAGATGGGCCAAAGACCAAGATCAAAGATAAACCTATTAATCTTCTATAAGAAAACACAAGGAATATCCACCCAAACATAGAGTAGAAAAAGATTTCCTAGGTAGAACACGAAAATTGCTCATTGTAGAACAATATGTTGAGACATTGCACATCATTAAATTTAGAATTTTTACTTGTCAAAAGACAACACTAGAAAATGAATACTCAAGACATGGACTGGAAGAAAACATTCATTCTACCTTTATCTGATAGACTTGTAATCAGAATATACAAAGATCTAATACATCTCAGCAACAAAAAGATAGACAAGTCAATTTTTTAAATGAGCAAAAGACTTCAAAAAACATTTCACGAAGGAAGACATACAAATGATCAATAATCAGAGGAAAGAATCATTTATCATCAGAGAATGCCAGCTACTCACCCACATCTTGACTAAAGTTTTTCTATCTTATTTGTGTCTTGTAAGGCTCCACAAATCTTTCTTAGGTTTTTAAGGTGTCACCTATAGTGCAAGACTCAAACAGTTTTGTAAGGACATATATGAGTCTTCTCATTACAGCCAGTTTTTAAAAAAGAAAAATAAAGTTGCTATGTGTATTTAAAACCAACCAACTATTAGACACTAGAAGATTAGGAGAATCAAAACATTTCCAGACAAGCTTCTTTCTTGTATATTCAAACATATTTCTCCTGCATTAGCCACATATTCCTGGTGCTGGGATCCATAGATAATGTTCACATAGAGATCAATCTCTGGCCTTGCACTGGAGTCAGCAAGTAAGCTGAATCTATTAAATGAGTGACAATTTTTCTTGGAGCTTTTCCTGCTAGAAATAGCTTAACTGTATATGAAGGTAACTCTGGATGACATAAATACATTTCAAACAACTCAAAACAAATAAACATGTTCCCAGTTCAATCTCTTTTTAGCCAGTTAGAAAAGAATGCTTGTAAACATTATAGTGTCACCTGTTACAAAGGAATGTGGGTGAGAGGGGAAATCAGACTGGAAAAAGACAGCAGTATTAACCAATAATGGCTAAAATATTTTGCTTTCACAATATCATGACCCTGTACACACGTTGCCAGAGCTCTGCCCAGTGCCTGATGAAGGCCTGCTTAGCAAAAGTGCTTGCTAGTTCAGGATGAATTTGCTACTGGATCTTATAGTGGACACCCAGATCTCATTAGCAAAAACAGGACTCTCTTCTGCAGAGTGCTGTTCTCCTGCTTGATGGATTCTGGCAGGATCTACTGTCTTCCATAACTCACCTTCCCGTATCCTCATCCCCCCATGTTTGATTAGCTCATGGATGAGTGACCCAGAATAACCTCCCACAGAGCCAGAGTTGAATACCCCAGGTTAATTGCCTGATCCAGGTGTCCACTAGAACTGAAGATTAGTAAGAGCATCAACCTCTTAAATGGCAAAGCTGCGAGATGCCTACAGGCATCATCATCATCACAGCTAGAATTCACTGACTACATAAGAGCATTCACAACACCTTATGAGGCAAGTGTTTATGTCATTCAGCTTTTGGACGTGGGGAACACTGACGCTCAGAGAGGTCAATACACCTGCTAGTAGAACAGAGCTCGTGAATAAGAAGAACCTCTCTTTTGAGACAGGAAGACCATCTATGCTTCACCAGTAGTCTACAGTGCATCTTGTGCTTCCTGTCTGACAGAGGAACTTGGTCTGAGTGTGTACTTAGCAGGACACAGAGAGGAGCAGGAACCCCAAGGACTAGATGCTACGTGTGTCACTTCCTTTCCTTGCCTCTGGTCCTGGGGGCTTAAAAAAGAGTTTAATTATATTATTTGGAATCAAAAGCCCAGCCTAAGACATCCACACAGAATCTCTTCTCACATTCCCTCAGGGTCTGTGTACTCTAGGATGGGGGGAGAGGAAAGACCTGAAGCTCAGTATTCTGAGACCCTGAAGACCCAAAGTCTACACATCGGACTAGAAAGTGCTGCTTTTTATTTTCCTCAATAGTCTGCAGACTTATGTCAGCATCTAAACCTCTCATGGCTGGAGTGCATGAATCCAGGGATTACAAGCCAATTATAGCCAAGGACACCTTTGGAATTCCTAGCCAGTCCTTGCATGTACAGCCAGGGAAATAGACTCAGGCTGACAAAGTGACTAGCCTGAAAGACCAACAAATGAGAATCACCCTCCTCACTAATAACCCAGGAGGAAGGTGGCAGGTACCAAGCCCAAGTGTGTAGGCTGCTGGCTGGTTACCACTGTAGAGGACAAAGTTGCCAGCTAGGCGGAAGAACATGTAACCCATTTTCCTGATGTCGCTGGGAAGTTTGGGACTCTTGCTTGCCAATAATGTGACATATTTGGGTTTTTTTGTTGTTGTTGCTGTTAACAGCTGGACACTAGATTTTATGCCCTGGGAACCCTTGCCCAAATGGAGAGTTTATGTTGGCTTTGTAAGTCTGGCATGCAGGTTGTCAGATATATAAGGAAACAGATTTTCTCCAAAGCCCAGATTGTGCAAACTCCTCCAAATGTCCATCTCTGGGCTATAATTCCACATTTTTGGCACAGTCTACCCCACAGAACTGTGTAACTTGTCAGGCTACAATGAGGATGGGGCTGGGTATTCAGTGTACTGAAGGGAAGGCTGGGACAAAGCCAGCTGAGTTCAAGGGCAGGAGGAAGGATCCATGACTTATCAAAACACTACATGGCACAGGGAAGAAGAACAAGGCCGCAGAGTTCAACTTTCGAGGTTCAAATCCTATCTACTTACTAATGAGAAGCTTCTCGCAAGTTATTTAATTTCACTGTGATTTATAGTCCTTGTGAAATGACAGTGTTAACAACAGAGCCTGCTGCATGGGCATGGTGTGAGAAGTGAATGACTTTGCCCAAACGTGAGCAAGAACAGGGGTTCGCCCTTAGGATCGGGGGTCACCACGGCCCTGCTGCATTGCGCGTTCTTCACACCTCGTGAGGAGCCTTCGAAGTTCTATTGCAGAGAAAGGGGAGAACTGGGGATGAGGTCCCCCTGCTCTGGACCTCATAAACATCTCAAATCTCCACCTTAAGCTCTGGTCCTTTCTAAGCTGCTGCGCTCTCTTTCTGACTTTCCTCTAACAGTTACACAAGAAATACACGTGGGAGATTGGCAGCTTCGGCAGAGGCCCCCAGACAGAAAAGACACTGCACCTCGCAGTGGGAGTCGGGGCGGCCCCTTGCTCACACCGCCCACACACAGGTGGAGCACGGAGTCTGGGGCAGGTGTGCAGAGAGTGTTTCTTTGGAAAGAACCCAGGTGAGAGTGAACCCAACTCACGAGGAATGTCGACCTTTACTTCTAAAGAGGGGCTCTGCTCGATGACCCAGTGAACCAGGGCGTCCCCCAGGCTGGAAGCAGGTAATGCAGAGGACCCTAGGGCAAGCTGCTGAGCTGACTGACAGATGGCGCAAGCCAAAGGAAGTGGCTGTGTTGGGGGCGACATGCTCAGTTTGTCAAGACACAGGGTGCATGTTCCTTCTGAGCTTCCTGATTGGCCACAGGACAGCAGCCACAGGAAGCCGTGCCCATCCTGCCCACACTGACCACCTGGAGCCTCATGGTGGTGACTGCCATTGGGGTGCCCAAGGGCAGCCAGAAGGAGAGGCGCGCACTCCGGTCCGTGGGATGGGAGGTCAGAGGTCCAGCAGGGTGGGATGGAGTCTGGAGAAGACAGTGCCTTTTAGGAGAAGGAAGCAGCTGTAGAATCTTCCAGGCTTCTCTTTGGATTTCCAACCAAAGTGTAGAGCCCAAGTAGGAGTGGGGAGAGGTTGTGGAGATTCATGGCCTGAGGGGTGGAGTGGGACTCTCTGAGGAGGGGCTGCTCCCTTCCGTCCACACCCACCCCACGGAGCTTCAGCATGGTCCTACCAGGGTGAGAGCTGGTTTAGGAAAGTGGGGGCTGAGGGGCAGGGGCCTGAGGTCACTTCCTGTCTCTCCTCCTTTCCTGTCCCTTTGAGCTCTGTGTACCTCAGACAGAATGGAGTCAGCTGATCCCAGAGCTGACTGGGAACAGGAGGATCAGTTCTGAGGGTCTGGGCAAGTTAAGGAAAGCAGGACAGAAGGGTACAGTGTTCCAGCGTTAGTAATGGTGCCAAGCTGTTACCCCTCAACCAGAAAGGCCAAGGGAGGGAACAGCATCCTAAGCCCAGGTATGATTGTGGTAAGAGAAGGTTTCTGGACAGGTGCTATAAGAACTCGGCCAATTCCCAGAAATAAGGCAGGAAGGGAGCCAAGGGCACAGATACTACATCCCGGCTGTCCTCCTACTCCCACGTCCAGCTGGGGCATCCCTTCGGGTGGACCAGCTGGAAGTCAGAGGGCAGGGACACCTGCTGATGGTCCATGTAGGTAAGCGAGGGAGATGAGTGCACAGTGGGTCCTGGGGATCTGTGAAGATTCCAGCACATACAACTTTTCGGAATCCAGCTGCCACCTCCAATCTTGTTTTGTGCTTCTGTAACGTCAGGGAAGTCACAGTCATGGTGATAATTTGTAGAGCCCGTCTGTGGTGCCGTGGTGCTCCCTACCGCAGGACCTTTGCAAATATCCCTCCTTCACTAGAAGCACACCATCCGCTCCTCTTCCCCTTGCACTTCCACCATTAATCCTGATTGAAAGCATTGTCTCACACATCTCCCATAAAACAAAAGGGTCACCCATGGCCAGGCGCCTCTCATCGTTTGGAGGGTGCTCTCAGGTGGGGCGAGGAGTCTCTTGGAATGGATAAAATTTGGGCAAGTTAATACCCATGGAGTCCTCTGCTCAGAGCTTTAGCACTGTATCCTTTGAGAAGCCTTTTCACTCTCCCCAAGTCTTCGAAGGGGGGACCCGTTGTTTGTGGTCCCTACTCCCTGTGCGAATGGAGTGCTTAGGCTCTGAGATCAGAATGGGCCTGGGGTTAAATCTGTCTCTGCCTTTTCTTAGTTCTGTGGCCTTAGCCAAGTTGTTTTACGTCTGTGCCTCAGTTTCCTCTCTGGGATGTGCAGTGGAGCAATGTAGCCCTCTAAGGTGCTGAGGCAAAGCCCGTTAGGTATTGTGAATAGCAGGCAATCAGCAGTGGATGGATGCTGACCTGATTAAAGAGCTCTCTGTATGCCCCAGGCGAGAAGTCAGTGACTGCGCTTGTCTTTCCACCCCTCCATCCCAGTGCCTGGGACAGTGCCTGGGATGTGGTGGGCACTCAGAGGATGCTCCTGCCACTGCTGTGCTGCATGTCTTCAGGAGCCCAGCCCCACCTGGCCCTCATGACATCATGAGATAGCTGCCGCCATTATCCCCAGTCAACAGACAGAGACACGGAAGTGCAGAGATGACAAGGAACTCACTGAAAGGTGACCGCCAAGTCTTGGTGGAACTGGCAGGTGAGCCTGGGCCATTCGAGCCTACAGCCCGAGTCGTCACCAGACCTTGCTGCTTCCTGTTTCCTCACCTGCCCCATCTCACCTCACCCCAGCCTGCCTTTGACAACCGCCTCCCACTGTGTTGGTTTTTCTGTTTCAAAAACATCAGTGATTTAAATACCATTGACTTGGCCCTCAAGGTCCTCTGTGATGGTCCCAGCCCCTCTTCTTGAGTCTTGTTCTTCCCCAAACCCCCTTTTCTCTCTGTATCCTAGGGGTGGGGTGGGGGAGGCAGAAAACCTACTGACCTTGGCTTAAGGGTTCACCCTGGTCTCTGTTTAACTGTAGGATCCCTGTAGCCACACCCAGCCCAACTCCCCTCCCATGCCCACGGTGCCCAGCATGGTCCCTGCTACGTAGTAGGTGTTTAATAAATGTTGAACCCAATTGAGTCAAAACTGCCTGACAGAAATCTGCTGCAACCACCAGGCATCCATTGATTTCCTTTCTCTGCTCATAATTAGCCTTTTGTGGAAAGAGGAGAGGCAGAAACACCCAGTGGCATGTGTCCAAAGTCATCCGGGATCCTCTGCTAAGGACTTATGCAAAGACGCAACATTAGGATGCTGCAAACAGGTTCTTCCCCTGCTGATATTTATTCCACTCAGAGAGCCTCTCATTCAAAGCATCTGGGAGAGAGTAATCAAATGTGCAGCGTGCTGCATCTTAGCACTGCAAAGCTTCTATGGGAAATAACTGGGAAACCCCTTTCTCTGGAGGGAAACTAGTTCTGCCTGCTCTGCTGATAGATATTACAGTGACTTACTGTGTCAGTCATGAAAAAATGACAAAGAGACAGGAAGCTTGCACTGGGTCAGAACCAGGGATCTTGGCATTCTTGGTTCCTAGGGGAGGTCATTCAAAGTCAGGTGGGAAGCAGAGTAGCAATTTTGAGCCCCAAAATCCTCTGCAGAGGATAACATTGAAAATCACAGGCGCTGATCACCCTCGCTCTGCGCTGGGCCCTGTGCTAAGTGCTTTCTGCTCATTGTCTCGTGAGAGTGAACTGGAACTACAAGTGCCCTGTGAAGAAGGTGATCTCATCATCCCCATTTCAGAGAAGGAAAAAAGGGGAATGAGATCACACAGCCTGAACAAGGTCCTGGAACTCATAAACGACACAGCTGGAGTTCCTCCTTCGCTCTCTGTCAGGGTGAGGAATGGGATCTACGGCAGCACAGGAGGCACGAATTCTTGTGGGCCGAACACAATACATTTTATTTCCTGTCCACAACAGTTCGTATTTGGTGCTCTTGGCAAGAGGTCTTCCACACAGTCACTCCAGGTCCCAGATGCCTTCTCGCTTGTGGCTTTGGGTTCTGCTTCAGCCTCTTGGCTTTCTCCATCCAGTGGTAGAAAGTGCGTGGGGGAGGACTTTGTATGTCAGCCCCGGGAGAGGCTTAAGTGCAGTGGTGTGCTGGTCGTAGTTAGCAACCAGCTCTCCTGAGGCAGAGAAAAACCTGATCTGTAGCATTTGCTAACCTAGGTATAAATGGTTGGTTGTGCTCGATTGCAGGCTAATGATAGGTTCACAACCAACTTGCAACATCTGTGAACATTTAGTAATCAGCCTTTGGAGCCATCGTGAGCAGGCTCTGCTGCCTCACTGCCTCACATCGCCCACATTCCATAAGCTACCGTGTGGCCAGTGGTCTCCTGCCACCTCCCTGCACCCCAGCGCCAAGTGACGCTGGGAACAGTCAAGTGGAGGTGTGACCGGAAGGAGAAAGAAGCAGGTTATGCTGATGATATAGACTAGCTCTGGTGCCTGACATGTTAGCTTCAGTTGCTTTCATGACAAAGCCAATTAGGCTGCCTACTGGAGCTGAGAAAGTCCATTCACCCAAGCTGACCTTGGGCATCCAGAACAGTGGCCCAGCTCCACTGTCCCCTGGAAGCAAAAGAGAGATGCCAACAGAAGGCAAAGAAGCAGATCTGGAAGGGAGAAGCATGGCCGTGTCCACCCTTGGAAGGAAAAGGGCAAGAAGGAGTCACGTTCATGCACTGACATCACCTCTCAGTGTCACCAGCAGAAGACACAGCCTATTGGTGTCATGAAAGCCAAGCAATCAATGTGGTTAAGGAAAAAGGATGGGAAGTGAAAGAGGGAAGCAGGAGACTTCCACTGAAGAGAACTTACCAGCAAAGGGCAGCAGACTGGGGTTTGCACCCGCCAGTTCCTATTTCTCATTTGCTATGGAGCTCTCAATTTTCCACACTTCTAGGCTCCCTGACGTGTGGACTGAATGAACTCTCAAGAGTCAATAAAAGGCACAGAAGTGGGGAAGCAAGGTAAACACTTGAGGTAGGGTGTGGTCAACGTGCATGAGAAACCCCTTCCCTCGAACTTCAGGGATATGGCATGAGGCATCCAGAACAGCTGCTTCAAGTAACTTCCATTAAAGGTCACTTCTCATTTCAAGAATGACCCCTCTCATACTTCTAGGGGAGGCAGGGAGGGTAAAATCTACAATAAGCACTTACTACTACTGGAGTATCAGAAGCTTGGCAAAAAGGGTTCAGAATATGGGCGGATGGCCTCATCAGAGCTCGTGGGAAGCTCTTTGCCCAGAACATCACCATCTCTTTGCACCCACTCACTCTTCTAACAGGTGCCGTGGAACCCTACTCTGTGCCAGGCCCTCCAAAGGCACCGAGTAAGGTAGATGCCAGTTGGGTTCTCTTGTACTGAGGCCAAGTAAAGATTTTAAAAGTAGAAAGTAATGAAAGGTAAAGGGAGGAAGTAGGAGTGTCAGAAAGAGTGTCGGGCCACCAGGCGGTCCTGGCAAAATCATCTGGTGGTCGCTGAGCAGGTTGCCCACTGAAAGAGTCTATAATACTTTGGATAAGTATCCCCTAAAGCCCATCTGTCAAAGGCTTTGCCCCCAGCCTATGATGCTATTGGGAGGTGGTGGAATCTTCAGGGGGTGGAGCCTAATGGAAAGACATTAGGACACTGAGGTGTGTGTTTGAAGGAAATGCTGAAACCCTGCTCTCTGCTCTCTGTTTCTCTCTCTCTCTCTCTTTCTCTCTCCCTCTCTTTTCCTGACTGCCATGAGGTGAACAGGCCTCCTCACCATCCTTTTCCACCATGACATACTGTGCCATGCCAGGCCCAAGCAATAGGCTCAAGAAACCATGGACTGAAACCTCTGAAACTGTGAGCTGAAATAAATCTTTCTTCTCTGCAAATTGATCATGTAGGTATTTTGTCACAATTATAGAAAGCTAACACAAAGTTCCATGTTGGGCAGGAGCAGCAAGGCCTGTGAATCTACACCGTGCTCATTTTGGCTGGGAAGAACATGTCTAGGCCCTCCCTAGACGCTGAACTTTAGACACTAAAGGTGCTGCACCTGGATGCGGTTATGGAGCTACACTTATAGCTGAGTGGGGAGATGCAAGTGGTTTCCCTCCACAGCTACCACAGAGAGACCTTGTTACCACCCTTTAGCCCTGGTTCGTGCCCTGTTTCATTGAGATGGGTGTGTGATTCCTGTGAGAACAAGGACTATGGCTTTTTCTCCTTTACCATCTCCCACACTATTGAATTCTGTGGTAAGCGGGTGCCCTTGGGTTGTTACACAATGCTTTATGTGAATGTGTGTTCATTCACTTAACATAAGCTTACTGAGAATATAATCTTCATAGGTAGAGTGCTGGCCACTGGGATTGGAAACAAAGGTCACAGAGATGTTCAGTTTGCCCTTAAATTGCTCTCAGAGTACAATAGCAGGGAAGACATTTAAATCATATTAATAAGAGCTTAAGAGGGAGATGGCCAAGATGATTATTACAATGGTGGTGGTGAAGATAGTGATGGTGGTGGTGGTGGTGATGGTGATGGTGATGGTGATGGTGTTGGTGATGATGATGATGGTGGTAAGGGTGATGGTGGTGATTGTGATGATGAGGATGATGTAGTAGTGGTGAGGATGGTGATGGCAGTGGTAGTGATAATGGTGGTGATGGTGATGGTGATGATGGTGATGGTGATGATGGTGGTGGTGATGGTGGTGGTGGTGATGGTGATGGTAATGGCAGTGATGGTGGTGGTGATTGTGTTGATGGTGAGGATGGTGATGGTGCGGATGGTGGTGGTGATGGTGGTGGAGGTGGTAATTTATGGTGATGGTGGTGGTGTGTGACTCATAAATGGTCTTAGAACCATTCTTAAGGGTTAGGGGAGGAAAGATTACCTTTAATTCCAGCTAGTATGGAACTGATTCTTGAGGATCAAGTTGTGAAAAAGAGACAAAGGGCATCCTCAGATGAGAGAAACAACACAAGTAAAGATGGAAAATCAGGGTAGGGAGAATCACACAGAAAATAGAGAAATCCAGTTCTTCGGAGCATTGGATGGAATGAAGAAAGTAGTGCAAAGTAAGAAAAGCTGGAGCCACATGTAGCAAGCATTCGGCATTATCTTCCTGAGCCTGGGGTCCACTCAGTTGGAAGGGGGACCCACTGATGGAGCTTCAGGAGCGCCATGACTGAATCTGAGGATGACTCTGGTTGCAGTGCGTAAGACACATTGACGTCACAGAAACTGATCCCAGGGAGGTAAGCCAGATAGAGATGAAGGTGCTGGGGTTGTGTGCAAGTACCAGAGCAACGGGAATGCAAAACTTCAAGGAGAGTGTGAGAAGCACATAGCACATGGTAGCATTCTGGTAATCTCTGGAGAGACTTCTGCCGAATATCTGAATATTAATAACATGCAAAACCTTGCATTAGATGTCACTGATTTTAGGTAAAAAAACAACCAAAAAGTATGAGTTGTTGTCCAAGAGGTTCCAGGGAGTTAGGTAGCCCCTTCTACCATATGAGGCCATAACAAGTCCTTGCCTATGAGAAATAGGCCCTTCCTAGACACTGAACTTAGCAGCGACTTGACCTTGGACTTCCTGACCGCCAGAGCAGTGAGATGTGAGTATTAGTTGCTTGAGCCACCTAGCTTGTGAGAGTTTCTGGTTTAAGCAGCCTGATCTAAGGTATAAGTGCATATATCTCTTTTATCACTTTTTACCACTTCCAGACACTCAAAAGTCTAGCTGATATCTCCTACATAGAACATGCCCAGCAGTTTCCATGGAACCCTCGGTGAGCTCTCCCCCGAGACAACAGGATCTGTAAACTCCACTTGTTCATTCATCTAACATGTGTGAACCAGAACTACGATGCATCAGATATCATGCTAGGATAGAACTGTGCCATGGCTTATTGCCATCAAAAGAGATTAATTCAGTCTCATTGAAAAAATAGACATGGAAGTGTTATGCTTCCCTCTGCCCGGGGTAAGATGGGAAACAATGAGAGCCCGCCTGGAAGAGACAGTACTTGAAGAATGGGTAGGAACTGGTAGTAGCGTGAAAGGTGGAAGATGTCCTAGGCAGAGAAACCATCAAGTGAAAAAAGAATGAGGCTGTCTCCAGCCCCACCACGAACCCACTACATGTGCCAGGCCACCTCCTCTCATCCCTTCCTGCTACTCTCTGGTAACTGACTTTTCTCCAAATCTGAGGTTTTCAGGTTTTTAATTGCATAATTTTCTCACAGTATGGGCTTTTAAATTCCAGGCTTACATGATTCCTCCCGGAGTTTGCATTTTTGATCTGGGTGAGTTGCCTTCAATTAGTTGGTTGCCACCAATGTTCATAAAAGCACCATCATCTGGACAGCCAGCTCCACTTCTCATACATGAACCATGGCCTGGGCCTTATCTACTTGCTAACATATTCAGAAACCAAAGGTGAACCAGAGCTGCCAAGGGTAGGCTGCAGCCCTGGGCTCAGACCAGCTCCGTCCTGCACCAAGGCCCTCTAAAAACCAACTCTTTTGTTAGAAATCAAATATTAATATAATGGGTGAATAATTCATTGTGAATGCCTGAGAAGCTCAGAGGAAATCCCTGGGAGGAGACATTGGTGCACCAATGATTCTAAGGTTCTAGATCTTTCCCCTAGATCAAAGTGAGAGGTGCTGGGTTCAGAGGAAGGGCTCTGAGGCTGGGCCACCTTCATTTGAACCCAGCTCCACCACTTGTTCACTGGCTGAGTGTCTTCTGTGTGCCTCTTGAGATCCCAGTCCACCTCCCCCACTCCAATCTGTGCTCCGCTGGACTGAGATCCACGAACTGCAGCCACAGCACCCAGACCTCTGCCTTCTGGTGGGTTCAAGCAACAGGAAGCCACACAGAGACTTGAGGAGTGAAGAACAGGCATGCTGAGCATTTCCTCCTGAATCTGTCTCCCTTTTTGCTGGACCACTGTGGACTCAGCCCCTGGCCACATCCCCTCTTGGGTGACTTCTCCACATAGTTCTCTCTTTCGCTGGTGACTACTCCACTTCTACCCCTTCAGACCTGGTAATAGCAAAAGCTCTTGGAGTTGTCTGCCCCAGGATGCTCACTATTGCTTTCCCTAAAGCCCATCCACACAGGATAGTAGGTCTACACTTACCACGTTACTATTTGTGAAGATTAAAAATGATCAGAAGTTGGTGATCTCAATCTCAAATTTAGTAAGTCATTGTTTTATCCAAACTTCCTCAATTATTTGTGTGCTATTATTTCCTACCGTAACTGTGATTGATACAGAAGGTGGGTGACCTTGAGCTGTGCTTCAGTTTCCTCATCAATAAGATGGAGATGATAATGATAGAATGTCATTCAGAGAGTTGTTTTAAGGGTAAAATAATCTAATGCATAGAAGGGAGTGAAACAATAGTATGTTCTCAGTCGGGAGATCAGAGTGAAAACCATGAACTGTCTTCCAAGTGAAATTTGAAGAATCATGAGCTAATGTAGCAAGGAAGCAAGGAAGACCTGATTTAACCCTGATCAGGACCTGATTTAACCCTGACTTTCCTAGTCACTATCTGTGTAATAAAGAATAGATTGTTTTACTGCTGATATTCAGGCTTGGGCAAAAGGAGGATAATCATACCCTTGTTCCATGGGGAGGATTAAATACAATCTGTATGCAAAATGCATGACACATATAATTCCTTCCTTAAGCTGTAATTTTACCTTTATATGACCAGACTTTTAACTTCACTGCCAGTAACTACAAGTCCTTTTTCCATCTTGGTGGACAAAAGGAGCTCTCCGTGGCACTGATCTATTTTCAGACTGCTTGGAGCCTCGACCTTCTGTCAAAAAGGTAAGTATGTCCCAGCACTCGGGAGGCTGAGGTAGGAGGAGCATTGTGAGTTCGAGGCCAACTTGGACTACAACGTGAGTGCAAGGCCGTCCCAAGCTATGCTGTGCAATCCTGCCTCAAAAAGCAAGGGCTGGGAGTTTGGCTCAGTGACTTAAGCGTCTGTCTGGCAGGTGCAAGGTTGTGAGTTCAATCCTGGGTGCCGTAAAAAAAAAAAAAAAAGGTAAGTATGGAATGAAATTGTTTCCTCTATAACACACCCCCACCAAAGACTTTCCCCATTGCTCACTGAGGGTGTGGTATACCCCAAACTATAAAAATGGAACTGAGGAAACATCAATTACCAAAAGACTATTCTAGAAAACCCAACACTGTAATGGGAAGCATCACAGGGAAAATAATGACAGAAAAGAATATTAACAATGCCATCACAACAGTAGGGGTAATATTAAACAGCGAGAGGCCACATGCTATGGTGGTTAAGAATGCAGCTCCCAGAGGCAGACACTTGGCTCTGAATCCTGGCTCTGTGGAGCTTCAGTAAGTTACTGAAATTCTTGGGACTTCTTGATCCACAAACAGACTCAAGACAGTAGTAGCTACCTCATCGTATCGTTGTGACTGTTAAGTGGATTTTAGTTTAATGGTATATAATCAGTAGTAATTGCCTATCGCTCTAAATTCCAGTCAGATATATATGAAAAGTATTTAGAGAGTCTGGCACACGCCAGTGATCAACACCACCTCATAGCACAGTAGTGAGCATCTTTCAGCACCGTCGTTAAGCAGTGTCAGCTGAGGCATTGCACATACATTATTGCTAAACATCCCGACAATACCTAGCAACTAATTGCTAACATAAATTGCACTTCCTGTGTGGGGCACCCTGATGCTCTACATACACCATCTAGATTCATGTTGAATAATCGTCCGTCTTTCATTTTCATCCCACAAATAAGGCCCAGGGAGAACAACTACCTGATTTTTAGCCCAAACCTGCCTGAATCCTGAGACTCCTTGCTTGAATGTTTTGAAGAAATTCATCTCCATCCAACAAAGACAAATGCTTCTCAGTCCCTTCCTATTCCAGGAAGGGTTTGCTACAGGTTTAGAAGCCCTAGGCCTTCATTCCCAGTGAGTTTCTGATTTCTTCTTTCTGGAAACAGCCTCAGTCCTAAAAGGAAATCAGAGTACAATGTAAAATGGGCCCATCTTACGCACTCCTGGGGCTCATGAGGAAGTGTTGTGAATCATTCATATCTCTGCCATTTCTTCTAGAATCACTCAACTTCCACCTGGCATCCAAAGCTCCCCGCTCAATGCCTCCTTTTGGTTCCTAGACTCCTCCTGGCTCCCTGGTCATGGTTTCAGGCTCATTTTGCTACTTGCTTTCTGAGTCTCATGCACTAAATCATTTCTCATCTGGAGCCCCCTTTCTTCCTCCTCGTTTTGGTTATCATAACCATTGCACCGATTCCTTCCGAAGTCAAGGCTCCCAAAAAGACGTTGGATGTGTTTTGGCAAACTATAAAATTCTCTTCCTACTGACAAATCATTGTCATTCTCTCCGTAGCATAGAGGAGGAAGGGGCTACCAGACAGCCCATCTTGGCACATGCTGAGAGCCCACAAGTGAAGACTTTTTCCTGTCTCATGCCACTTGCTACAAAACACGTGGTCCCTTGGGTTGGTTTGCTCCAATTGCTTGCTGCTGTGTTCACTTCCTTACCAATAAGCTACGCTCTCAAGGGTACAGACTGCAAAATTTAGATTTCCAAATCAATTCACTGAGAAGTTGGAAGAAAATGTAAATCTCTGTCTCTGAGAACGGAATGTAATGCCTGCACATCATACGCATAATCATTGCTGCGGTGATACATGTACAGCACGCGCGAATAATTTTTATGCGTGCAGCATGCAAGTGGCTGAGAACACCAGACCCTGAGTTCCAGCCAGCAAGTGAGCTTAGCCAGCAAGTCTCAGAATGCTGTGCCTGGCTTTGTTACTTTCCTTTTTAAACTGCCAATAATAATGCCCACCTCACAGGCTGCTGTGAGAATTAAATAACTTTAAAAATGGAAAATACCTAGGACGTAGTTTGCAACTCTTTGTACTGTGTCACACGGTGTGTGCATGAAGTTGGGCTAGGTTGGTGCTAGTGTGGACTTCATGATTTCTTTCCATATTATTCCCTCACTGTCAAATACCCTTCCTTTGCTTAGCTCATTTCAGGCATCACCTCCTCCAGGAAGCCTTCCTTTCTTTCTCGTGTGTCCCCAGGTCACATGAGGGACTCTGTGGACTTTGCAGCCCCTCATCCACATGGCACTGAAATTTGCTTGTTTTGCATTATAACATCTACCCTTTCCTGACAGCAGAGCCTTGGGACAAACAGGCCCTTGATGTTCCCAGCTCTTGCACAGGGCTGGGCACATAATAGATGCTTTTAATTCATGAGAGTTAAAACAAACTGAATTTATCTGAATTAGAATCACAACTGCCTTCAAATCCAAAGCAATTTGCCAGTTGAAGTCACATGCCTGGGGAAAAGAGCCACATAAAAAGAAAATTAGCTAAATGTGACCCCCCTCCCTTTCCAGAAGAGGCACTTAAGATTCCTCCCTTTAAAAAGAAATTAATTCCACCCAGAAATAAACGCCCAGGGAGACCATTAGTGAATCACCCACCAGCAGGGGATTCTTCCTGCGAGAGCTCGTGGGCTCACTGCCGTGGACCCCCCGCACAGCACGGCCCAGCCTGAACCGTGGCCGGCAATTACCGGTGGCTGAAGATTTCAGCAGCTCGCTAGGGCTTCTCAGCAGCTGCGGGAAGCCATTTCTCTTCCCTTTAAACAGTTTATTAAAACACAAAGCAAAACCCACCAAGGGAAAACATTTTTTCTGCTTCTGCCTCCAATTAGCTAGCTATTTCCACGGTGAAGATTTTCCTGCTGTAGCAGAACATCCATACACACTGTAGAGAGAGGGCGCCCCCTCCTCCAGGGGACTCTTGGGCTTCCAAAGTTTGAATCCATCAGATTCAGATCCCAGCTCTGCTATGAACGAGCTGTGAGACCATGTGCAAATCACTTCTCACCCTTCTGGGCTTCAAAGTCAAGAGCAGCGGGCAGTGGTTACTGCCTGCATGGCGGAGGGGCTCACAGGAGATGAGCAGTGGGGCTGGCTGTCTGGTCGGCTTCCCAGAGAGGGCACTGGAGGCAGCTGGGAAACATTTGCTGCTACCAAAAAGCCTTTACCCCTCCTCAGTCAGAGACCTATGCTGTCCAGGGTCTGGGTGACCATGGACGAAATTAGAGGTATGATCTACCCAGTGCCAGGGCACAAATCCTAAACAATGCATGCCACTATGGTAAAACTATTCCTCTTGCATGACTGATTTAGAAAAAGATGTGGGGCACAATTAGCTGGCCACTGGGACACACAGGGAGGTCTTCTAGGTAGCTTCTGAACCAGGTATCACCACTTCCAAACGGGAAACCTCAAGAGTAAGGATGTAGATGTAGTAGATGTTTTATATTACTGAATGTCAGTGTTTATCTGTGATAGCTGGAAGTGCTGCAGCCTGCTCGTGACCAGGAGGGGTATAGCATGAGAACAGAAGCCACCTCACAAAGATGACAGAGCAGAAAGCTGAAAAGGCCCTGGGGCCTCGGTGTGACATTATTGAGCTTCTAAATTAACCACCCTGTTTCTGGATCCATTCTAACTTCTGGGATGCAAAATAATTATTGTCTTTTCGTGTTTAAGTTTCCTTTAATGGAGCCATCTATCGCATGCAGCCAAAACCAGTCTCATATGAAAGATGTGACTAGTGGCGTATTTTATCACGGGAGTTTTCGTCTACCTTTCTGTCCAACTAGCCAGAGATCAGGAAGTCACTAATGGGTACCTACTCCACATTTATAGCTCATAGGTCCAAGGGCCTTCCATGTCATATAGAGTATAATAATAATATTTTTAAAACATAAAAGGATGATTTTCTTCTGAAACCATTTAAATTCAGTGTAAAGTCTCAGCCATCAGAATGCTGGTGGTGACATCTGTGGCCCTCAGACTCCTCAGCTGCATATGACAGGACCGGTCTACCTGGTTTAAATGGAAGAGGAATTTATTAAAGGTCCTCAGGAGCTTCCAGAATCCCCAACAGGGCTGGCGAGTGGGGCCTGGAGGCCGCAGACAGTGCCCAGATCATTGCCCTACCCGTTCACATCTCACTGCGACCCCAGAGCCTCGGGGCCCAGGCTCTGCTGACACCTCGAGGCGGGTGCAGCCGCCACCAGGTCCTCGGGCTCTGGGCCGGGTGTCAGGCCCCCTGTCCTCACCAGCAAGGAGTCCCCGAGGGCTGGGCTTCTCTCTCTTTCTCTCATATTAAAGCCTCACAAGGAGCTGTGGTGGCTGAGTCCCTAGACTCAACACTCCCAGCTTCACGAATACCTGGGAAACGACTCTGAGCTCTCCCTGGGGAGGACCAACCCAAGACACAGGAATTTCATCTAAGAAGAAGCGTTAAATGTATTGAGCAAGAGGACAGAAGTCCACCATGCCATCTGCTCAGGATTCTGTTTAGCTGCGAAACTCCTTTTGAACAAGCTGAAAGTTGTTCGAGTACCCGCGGAGGTGCCAACTTTGGGGGTAGTCAGTGATCAGGTCACCAAACTTAGACATCTGAAGATTATGTCTTGGTTCCATTATGAACCAGCTGGTTCCAAGTATCAGCCTGGGCAGAAATGGTGACCCTGGAAGCTCCCTTGAGACCCAAAAGAACCAGCCTCCTGTATCTAGGACACCTCAATTTTCTTGTCAGGGGCTCAGGGAAACCCACTCCAGTCCTTCCTCGGCCACCAGCTGCTGGTGACCTTGAGAATGACATGACCCTTCCTGGGGCCACAATCCCCACGTATTTTGAAAAGTGACTTAGACCAACAATGTCTAGTTGTCCTTCCTGCTTTGTTCCTCATCCCCAAAGTGATGTCACAGCAGCTGTCTCTTCAGAATACCTATCACTTCTGTAGCAATCATTTTCCATGTATAGTTTCTTCCTTTTGCAGAAATCACACACGCATATTAAAAATGCAGCTTCCCCAAGAAATCTGATGCTCAAGCTTCAGTAAACTTGCACCAAATATTTTTCAAATTAAAAGTGACCGAGGAGTGTTTTTGCAAACAGAGCACCACGTCAACACCTTCTAATAATACAACAATCTCTCCCCAAAGACGCGCCACCGACCTGTGGCAGGAGCTGCCCGCTGACTCATCTGCCCTCCAAAGACCATGGCCGTGTCTACCCAGCAGCTGGTGCAAGGGTGTCGGCACTCACGTGTCTCTTTGACCATGGACAAGAGCCTTAGTTTCCCCATGCTGCAAAATGGGTATTAAAAAAAAAAAAAAAACACTTGCCTCAAAGAATTAGCAGGTAAATATGCACAGAAAGCTCCATTCCACTGCCAGGCACTTAGTAGGTCCCCCTCTTTTCAGTGTCATCTCGTTTCCCGTGTGCCCTCTCTTTCCAGGATGCTCCAGGCGAGTGTCCACCCCTCCAAAGCAGCCTTCCCTTCAGACCTGACTCTTGAATCCTTCAAGGTTTCTTCCAGAACTGACATGCCAGGAACCCTGGTCTCCCTCATACCTGTCTTCGACTCTAACAGCAGTCCCAGGACGCTTGCCTTGTCTGTCTCCAGGCGATGGCCTAGACAGACAGTTCAAGCCACTGACTGAATTAAGGCAGAGTGAATGATGTAAATAGCAAATTGTGCTAAATTTCGCCGATGTGGGTTGGGGCTGTGGGGTCCCATCAACAGGATTCATGGGACCTGTGATTATACACACACACGCACGCATGCACACACACGCATGCATGCACACACACACACACACACACACACAACTGGGAGCTCCTGGAGCTGGGAGGGAGTTCTGTGCCCGTGTTCATCGAGTGATCTGGAGCCAGGCTCATCGTGACTGAGGTCCTGTGTCCTCCAGCACATGAGTCAGCAGCCCCTCTGAGCACAGTGTGGCCAAACTGACAGCTGAGCGCGCTGAAGGCCACAGCCCGGCCTGCTTGCCGTGAGACTCTGGGAATCACTCCCCTTCCGCTTCCCTTCCTTCTCGTGACAGTGTGGCATTTGTTGGATGTGACCCATGAACCATCAACCACTTCAAGTGGGTCCTACAGTGACACGACATTCAGTCATTGCTACAGCCTTCCAAGGTTCTGTGACTATTCCATTCCTGGGGGGAGAAACTGAGGCACAGTCCCAAGGTGGCACAAAAACTGAGTAGGAACTAAAGCCTGGATTAGCCATCCCACTGTCCCTTGCCCTCCCTACCTGCTGCAGTGAACCAGGTGAACTCCAAGAAGTGAGAATGCTTGGTTCACTGCAGCCACTGGAAACTCGGGTCAGGGGACCCCACCCTGACAGAGTTGCTTGGGAAGGAAAATGAACACGCTCCCTGCTTCCCACCCATTGCAGCCAGGTTTTCCCACGGCTGCTTGGTAGAAAGAGCTCAATGCCAATGCCTTGGAGCCAGACAGACTCCCGGCATCAATCTCAACTCTCAGAGCTCTGCCCTTGGCCTGTGTGAGACTCAGTTTTCCTATCTGTAAAGTAGAGCCCCGTGTGGACAGCAGCCATGGTGAAGATTGAAGACACCATGTCCGCAAAGGGCTGCGCGAGGAGCCTGCCGTGCAGAGGCTGCCTGGGAGCTCCCATAGTGGCTGGACCGCACTTTCGCCCTCCAGCCCCAAAACAGGATCAGCCAGGCTGCTGAAAAAGAGATGAGCTTAGTTGGGTATCATAGCGCACACCTGTGATCCCAGAACCTCCCAAAGACTGAGGCAGGAGGATGACAAGTTCGAGGTCGGCCTGGGCAACTTAGCAAGACCCTGTCTCCGAAAATAAAAAAGGGCTGAGGACATAGCTCGGGGCAAAGGTCCAGAGTTCAACCCCCAGTAACAAAAACAGAAGGATGGATTTCCTTACAGTTTTAAAGGTGTGTTCCACCCGCAACTCACTCCCTGTTCAGCCCTCTTTCCTACATCTCCCTCCTCTCTCTGCCTTGCAGGAAGAAAGCCAGTCTAAAAAAAGAAGGGAAAAAAATGCCACCCTTGGCATCTTCTCTGTCCCTTTTCCACCAGCTGCCGTTTCCATGGCAACCCAAAGCCATTTGATTCCCTCCTTCCGCTGGGCCTCCTCCCCTGTACATTGTGTGTGACACTGGTCTCTTCTCAGCCCCCAGAAAGCCACATTTCAGGTTTCTCTGTTTATCTTTAAATTTCCCACCCAGCTCTGCATCCTTCCAGCTTTCTGTTTCTCATACTCAGGAAGCAGAGAGGACCTTTCCAAACAACTATCCGCAGCGTCCTTCATGCACTCCTCAGATGTCCAGGGCAGACCTACTATGTGCCAGCATCGTGCCAAAGAGAAATCTGTCCATGTTGTATGAATGAACCGGACCCATCCTTTCACAGATAGGGAAACTGAGGCCCAGAGAAAAAAGGAGACTGCACAGCTGGCAGCAGAGCCTGTCCCAGAACCCTATGCCTGATGCCCAGGTGAGTACCGTGATTATCTTCAAAAATCACCCGCCCAAGCTTTTCATCTGCAAGAAATGTCGCACCTTGGAGCCCTAAGACTGGGCAGAGCTAGCCTGCTTCCCCCAAACTCCTTGGCTCCAGCTGAGACTGGTGGAGTTAGGGCCCAGCCCTGCTTAAGAATGTCTTTCTGGAATGCTAATGAAGGGCCCCTCCACCGCACAAACTTCCAGGTGTGCGAGAACCTCCCCTGTCCCTGCACCTGCCTCCTTACCAGGTGCAGCTGGAGCCACTGCTGCTGCAGGTAGCTCTGCCCCACTTACCTGCCGGGAACATCTGGGAGCTGACGTCACCTGGGCTGGCCGCCGCTCCCTCACCCACCCTGGCGCTCTCTGCTTATTAAAACACACCTGCCATCCTCCTCTCTTGCACCATGGAAAGCTTTGCTCAGCAGCCCAGACTCCACCTGCTCAGGAAAGGGAGGAGATGAGGAAGGGAGTTCACATTTTTAAAAAATTAATGTGCAACAAAACATCAGCTCTGATGCCTGTCAGGCAACTGCTTTGAGAGACAGACAAATATTCAAAAGCTCTGATCACTCAGCCAGAAATCCGTCATAGTAACACCTATGACTAATGGTGCACCCTTAGGGGGAGTGTGGGGCAAACCCTGCGCAGGTATAGGGTGCATCTCCTCTTCATCCTCACCACCACCATCCTCATCATCATATCACCACCACCATCATCTACTCCGTACTCACGCTGTGCCAGGCACCTGACTGGACACACTGAATCTAGTTTTACTTATGCATGTTTGTGGCATCCCTGCCCTTTCTCCCTCGTCTGATTTTTCTACTCCTCAGGAGCGACCACTTTCAATTCTTCAGGCTGACTCCTTTTAGACTCACCTCCATACACACAATGCATTCGTAGCACCTGCTTGAAAGCTTTGTCAGTTGACTTCGTACTGTGGAAATGAAGTCTCTCTCACCAGCTCCTGGGCCCACCACGTACACGTTGCCCACCTTCATTCTTCCAGTAGGATTATGCGGTCATCTTACTCCAATCAGTCCAGGCTGTGCATGGTTGTGTCTATGTAAATGCTGCCCTCAGAGAAGCCTGAGTGTGTCTGTCTTCCTTGGGGCGGGGACCACAGAAATGCACCACTCAGATGTCACACAGTGGGAGCGTAATTGGCTGGTGGCCTCTGCTGCTGCCTCTCCGGGCCCATCTTCATGGTCACGCTAAGGCCCCATTCCTGCAGCCCGTGACTCAGTCCGGACTCATTCTTGCAAGACTCGGTACACCTGTAATGGCGTCTTTGGCTGGAAAGTCCTGCTGTCAGCTGCTCCTTTCTGAGAACCTCACTATGGTGCAGGCTGTTTTTTATTTGGTACCGGGAATTGAACTCAGGACCTTGTGCTTGCCCGGCAGGTGCTGTGCCACTGAGCTATATCCCTGGCAGTGCAGGCTCTTCCCATCGGGTTTCAAAATAATTCTCCCTATAGTGAGTTCCCTTTTTTTTTTAAGGCATCCTTTTCTATGGGAGAAAATATTAACTGTTAATAGAGTACAGATCATTTATTAGAAATTTCCTTCCCTCTGCACAGCTTCTGTCTTCTTAATGCATTCCCCAGAGTTCTTGGTCTAGTGGCAGTGTTCATAAACTGTCACTAACAGGCTGACAGGCAGGTTGCGGGAGGGGGCTGGAGGGAGCTGGCTATGCTGGGTGATCCGGCTGGGAAGCTTCCCTGGGAAACCCCGGCTCTTCGTGCCTCTACTTCTATTTTCTTCATGGATACAGTTTTGCACACCTGGCCCTTTCTCAGATGCCAATGGAGCGAGCTGATCAGCCTGGTCCGCTTTCACAGAGCCATACCCAGCCCCGCTCTAAGGAAAGCCCACTCACAACAAAGATACTATTTTCAGGAATAATCATGTAAGGACTGGCATTAATCATTTCTTTAAAGATTTCTAATTTAGCTTTTAGAACTATTGATAGTTAAACGAAAACATTTTTGATTTAAATATATTATGCAAATTCAGTGGAATATTGCATGAAAGAACTAAAATCTGCACTGACCTAACCAAAACATTGTGTTCAATTCACACTCTGGTTTACTGAGTTCAACTTTAAGCCCTGATAAACTTTCCAGGTGCCATTAGAATGGTAAGGGTGTGATAACTAAATTCTGCATTTTTGTCCTCACAGACCCTATGCTGTCCTTGTGGATTCAGAGTCCCCGTTACACTTGTGAGGCCACATGTTGCTGAGAGACAGGGACCCTTGTGCCACCCAAAAGGTCAGGGACACAGCGGATCACTGGCAGCCTCCTCTGGGACGGGTGCACACTGCTCAGTTTGGATGCATGAGGGCTCTGGAAGGATGAGTGGTGGAAATGTGCAGTTCTGGGACACGCATCTGTGTTGCTGAAATTCCACAGAAGCCACATGCCTGGTTCGAACGTAGAGCAGCAGAAAACACTTCTTGGGAAAATACTCATTGACATTGTTTCCATTTGTCAGTGCGTGGTGAGAACCAAAAGCAGATGGGCTACTTTTATCACGCAAAATGTGTGCAAAATTAAAATGTGCCATTTTATCCACTCGGTGGCATTAAACCCATTTCCATTGTTGTACAACCATCACCACGGTCTATCTCCAAAACATCTTGTGTTCCCACATGAAATGCTGCACCCTTTGAAACAATAGCTCCCAACTTCCCCTCCTCACACTCCAGTGGCTGCCTCTCTAACTGATGTCCTGTAAACTTGGCTGCCCTGTACAAGTGGAATCATACAACATTTGTTATTTTGCAACTGGCCTGTTTCACTTAGCACACAGTCTTCCTGTTTTAACATGTATTAGAATTCCATCTCTCTTAAAGGCTAAATAATATTCCACTGCATGTGTAAACTACACTTTACTTAGGTGTGAATACTCGGGTTATTTCCACCTTTTGCAAAGTGGTGAATAATGCTACTGTGAATAGTGAATATATGAATATATTTTTGAATTATTTCAGTTTTTAAAAATATATACTCAGAAGCAGAACTGCTGGATCATGTGGCAATTCTATGTTTACTTCTTGAGGAATCACCTTACTCTTTTCCACAGCTGTTGCACTATTTTATATTCCCCCAGCAAAGCACAAGTGTTCAGATTTCTTCACATCTTTGCCAACATTTGTTATTTCATGTTTTTTTAAAAATCATAGCCATCTGAATGGGTGTGAAGCAGTAGATTGACTTTTAGTCAGTTCTATTGTTTCTGTGAAATTCTTTACAATGTGCAACTGATTCCCATACCCCAGGAAGTCCCCGCTGCTGCCCTTGATGCCTTGCACACCCCAACATTGACACTCGCCAACCCTGCCTGTGCTGCAGCACTGTGCTCTGGGCACCCCAAGTTCTGAGCCCCTCTCCTCAGGCTGTCTAGGGAAGGAGCTTCCCATTTCCTGATGGACTGGGAAAGGGGCATTCCCAGGGGCAGGAAGTGACAGTAGGAAGCTGGATGTCTAAGTAAGTCTTGAACTTTTAACCAATTCTCCCATTTCCAACTGCAAATCAGCATACACACACACAAGCGCGTACATACACATGCACACATACACACTCTTTTGAAAGGCTGGGCCACCCCTTCCATAGCCTTTGGGGTGCTCTGTGATGTCTACCCATTGTGTCTCAGGCTCATTTTGGCTCAGGTTTTAGTGCTTCTACCTGTCGCCGACCTGTACCTAGGTCCCGTGTCTGCTGCTGTCTCACCACCTTCTCTCTTTGGTCTTAAGAATCTAATTCTTCTTAGAAAACTACTTACTGTCAATTTGAGGGAGTTTCAGAAGGGAGCTGGTCTAAACATGTGTTTGATCTATCTTGTATAAGTCTCAAGTAATAAATATGCAATATTTAACTTAAATCTTATTATTAAACTGAGGGTGGGAACTGGACAGAGGTGAAGGAGTATTTGGAGCTTTGGGAAGGGCCTCCCCCACAGCAAAGAATATCAACAAAAGCTTCCTTGCCATGGAAACATATGAACTAAAATGGGAGGGAAGAGTAAGAGCTTGATTCATTTCTCATCTGTTCTGCACAGAGAAGAGAGGCATAAAGTTGTGATTCATTTATTGCCTTCTCGTCCAAAGTAACACTGAGTAGCCACCTCCCCGTTCCGTGGTGTGAGACTCCAGCCCATCAAGCCAGTCCAGGGCTCTTTCCTACTGCCCTTGGCTCTCAGAATCACCTACCCTGCTCCCAAGTGCTCATAAATCTCCCAGACTCACCCAACTGTCCAAAGTGGCCTGTGTATAACAAAAGCACCTCACCCTGACCTTTGTAAAATCACTGGACAATTCGCCTTTCCTCCAGTAATGAAAGGTACATAAAGGTCACCTGAAAGATGCTTTGATGAAATAGCAAGATTGTGCAGGATTCATCATCAGTGACAGCCTACACGGGACAGATAACCCTTGAGGAGGCGACAGAACTGACTTAAGTCTGTGCCACAGAGAGGAGATTCAGAATTCAGTGGATGACCTTGAATAAAACTTCAGCCTGCTCCTGGACTAAGCAACAGCTACATGTAATTTATTGGAAATGAAGTTCTTGTGACTGACAGGTTGGCACTGATTAATTATCTTAATATTTGCTCTGGGTCCTGAGGATGTGCAGAATGATTAAAGAGGGTTTTTGGAAGCAGCAACTTGTTTGCACTTGGTCACCTAATTGTTTGCTAAATGATTCACCATAATTACATGTAACATCTCAATGCTCCCCCAAATAAGACTTGCACAGCATGGGGATAGAAATGAAATGCCCAAAGCACCAACATAGTGTGAGGTGCAGGTACCCTGAGACATTCTGGAAGGCATCACAGGTGTGGCCTGTCAACCCAAGGCTCTGATCTTGCATATGGCCCTGATTTGTAGACTAACCTGGGCAGCAGCTCACATGACCCTTGGAGCAGGGATGTTTCATAGCAGAACACTGATAGAGTGGTTCAGATGCAGGCATGTGACATTTGGGTATGGCAGCCAGTTAGCCTTGGTATCCCAGGAGACCTTGGTTGCTGGCTCTGGCACTGGTATACAGAGTATGGGGGAAAAACCTGAGGAACAGGGGGTTAGACTGAGCCACGATGGGTCTCCCTAGGCCAGGCACTCTTAATCATCCCACAGGCCTCACGGCTACTGGACTCCAGACTTCCCTGCCCAAAGAGAAGGAAGTCTTGGACCTGGCCTCCTCCAGTGACAGGCGAGGAAAGCTACGACTCACATCACCCAGCCTTCACTATTGGCTCATCCCTGTCACTTCTTGGCTAATAAATGGTCAGTTGAGTGGTGAAATGAATAGAGGGGACATTCAAGACAGATCTTAGGGGGCCCAAATTCCCAGAAACCTCTCTCCTGATTTCAGAGTGCTTTTACCAGTCAGCACCACGGACAGCGACAACCACTTCTGGGGACAAGACTCAGATACTAAATCTGAGTGTCCGAGTGGTCATAAAGCCCAGTCAGCCCCTTTACAGATGAGGACTCCGAGGATCAGAGATCAGAGGGAGTTTTCCAGTATCAAGCTAAATTCAGAAGCTCAAGACAAGCAGGGTCTTGCTGTCTGTGCTGTGTTGATCCTCCTGGACTCCAGGTTCCTCAAAGCAGGGGCTCAACCAGACTCACCTGTGTCACCAGAACCTAGCACAGACTGGGCACAGAAGAGGCACCCGGTTCACCTCATTTAAACTTCACTGCTAAGCCAGGTTTTCTCAGGTGCACCCCATGGGCCAAGGCCAAGGAAAACCTCAGCTATGATCAGGAAGTCCCTGAAGCTTGGAGCTGGCACTACCATGTCACATGGGCAAACCCTTGTGATATTGCAGCTTTTCCCAGCTATGTAAATTGTCTCCTCAATGAGACTGAGAATTATGAGTTCATATTCCCTGAATAATTAATAATGCCTAGCATGAATATTTGTAGGCTATCCACATAAAATACTGCCTTGACTTGAGAGGCAGGGAGAGAGAAAGAGACAGAGACAGAGAGAGAGACTGACAGAATCAGAGACTTAGAGACATTTAAAGAGAAAGGGAGAAGAACCTGATATATCACTGAGTCACTACTCTTGTTCAATGGGCCCCAAAGCCAAAGATGGTCCCTTTGAGCAGGCAGGGCTCCCTGACAGAGTTAAGACCATTAGTCATTTACTCTCACTAGAAGGAAAAAGTAAACTTTATGGTTCACTCTTGGTTTAAAATTAGCTCCCCCTTCCCCTTTCCCAAACCCAGGACAAGAATTGATTCTATTACTCTTCTCCACTGTATGCTCTGGGCAACACCTTTGCATCCACTGGCTGTCACCTCCTTAGAGTGCAGGTGCTACTGCCAAGTACAACCTCACAACAGGAAGCTGAGTCGTGGAACAGCCCCAGGCCCCTGCTGCCAGTGCTACTTGTTGGAGAAGTGCAAGTGATGGCAGAGTCAAAGACAGTAAAGTCAGGAGAGATGGGCTTCTCTCACCTGTTGGGGACCCCAGGCAGACAGCCCAAATAAGGGTCTGGGGGCTCCAAAGAGGAAGTGCAGTCATGTGACTCTACTGATCTGATCACATGTGGTCACTATGCTGACCCCTATGGCTCTGCTTCACCCACCAAATCAAGTCAGAATGGCGGGGCATCAAGTTTGAGGTTATCCAGTGACTTTGGATTCATGCTTGTCCCGTCCTAATCCATGTGCACAGCTCTAAGCCCACCAGAGTGCTCAGTTAGGTGCATGTACCACAATTCTTTCTGACCTCCGAACAAAGTTATCTCTGCTCTTCCCACCTAGGAATGTCTGGCCACTGGATCCTGCCTGCCTTCCTCCAGCTCCCCAGCCAGCTGGAGACCCCAAACTAAGCCAACCATCCTCTCAGTGCCCCAGAGGTGGACCCCGTGTGTCCCTCCTCCAGCACAAGAGTGATTTGCTTAGTGCCTCCCTTAAGTTGGGAATTCTTGAGGACAGAGAGCCTGTGGTGTGGACACAGGCTGATGGACTCACCTCCTTGCCATTCCTACCCCCACCCTCCATGTGACAAATGAAATTTTATCAGCCGATTCTGGGTACAGGGGTGAGCACATGTTAGTCCAAGCTGCTGTAGAAAACTCATCCACCAGTAGTCATGAATTCACGGTTAGCCCAGGAGACATTGCTCGGGGGCAACAGGACCCGAGAGCTGGTCCAATCAGAAGAAAGCGAAAGGCTGTGCCTGGTCATGAGTGAGGAAGGATATTGGTCCCATGGCCCTTGGCCATGAGGGGAGTCAACCTCAGTGTGTGTACAGCCTGTGCCTGCTGGAAGCTTGGGATAAGAGACTGCATCCTCTAGGACATTAGGGAGCCTCTGGTCCTCTGCCAGCCACTGAGTTTCTACCTCGCAATGCTTTTCCAGGACAGGCGAGTGTGCACTGCATTATCTGCCATTCATCATTGGAACCCTGAACTGATATACTCAGCCTCAGTCACCTTCCTCCCAGTGCCTCGAAGCCTACAGGAAACCTGAGGTGCTTCAAAGGAGAGTGTCGGCTTCGGGTTGCTCAGTTTCTGATTAAGAAATGAATGCACAGGGAGAGGAGTCAAGTGGACTAAATGCTAGGAGACCATCAACATCAGGTTGGGCAGGATGCAGGGTGGGATTAACAAGCACCTCACACAGTCTCTGGGGGCAGCCAGCGCTTCCCCGGATCCCCTGGCTTGTCTCCACCTTCCATCCTGCCTGCTGGCACAGATGCTTAGGTGGGCTCTACCGGATAAGTTGTGGCATTCTATATTTAAGGAACATGTCAGGAAATGCCTTAAGGGTATATTTTAATTTCACCCATGCAATATTATTTGATATCTTTGTCCATCAGCATCAGGTAAAAACACAAAACTCCTTTATCTTACTGTAACAACCAGTCATAACTCTCCACGGCCTCTGCTGATCATTACCCGTGAGTCAACCCTGGTTTTTTGTCTTTGTAATCGATCTGTGTTTCTGCTTCCTGTGTTCTTTCACTTAACTCTTCCACTGACAGGCAGCAAAGCAGGAAAGGGTCTGGGCTGTACGGTCATCACATTTACCATTTTAAATGTCTGCACCTTCTGTACCATGGTAACAGTGGGCAACTGCAGACAAACTTGGGGCACCTCTGTTCTTCACTGGTTAATCACTGGACAGTCCAGCTGCACACGCAGCCAGAGCAGCTCCTGCTCCAAGATGCCAAATGCCTGTCAGGTCCCAAATCTACATTGCTCAGTGCTCAGTACCAATTAATCCTGACCTGGAATTCCTAGGATTGTGCTCCACTGTGCCCGCAGTGGCCCAGGGGAGCATGCCCAGTGCTGTCACCCTACACGTGCCTTCTGTCTCTCCAGTTAGGACCAGCGGAAGGGGCAGTTTCCAGAGAAGTGGATCCTGGGGATGGAAAATCACTGTCTATCCCCCTGTACTCCCACATTTCTATTGCATGTCAGTTAATTACTGTGTGCCTTTGAAACATGCATTCCAGAGCAGGATTCCTTTCCTAGGCAGGCCTCTTGGATTTGGGCCCAGCTCTGCCAGCCACCACTGTCTGACCTTGGGTCCTGGAAGCTCCTTGTCATGATGTATTCAAGCAATAAACATGGAATGGCTGTGCTCGGCTAACACTAACTGAGCATTTACTATCTGAAAAAGCATAGCAGGAGCCCTTGGCATGTGTCAACTTGGTGAATCTCCATGACTCCCTAAGATGAAGAAACTGAGACACAAAAAGATGACTAGCTAGTTCTGGATCAGAGCTAGTGTTCCGTGTTCTGAGAAGTGCAAGCTGACACGAGCTCTTGCCACGCATCGGGTTAGCTGTGAAAGTCCTGCATGAAGGCAGGCACAGGCGTGATGAAGACCGCTCTGGCCAGGGCGCTGTGCGCTATTTGGGGGTCAAATGGCTGGGCTGACATTCAGGGCCCCAGAGATTCTAGCCTCTCCTTCAGCCTCCAGAGGGAAACTCTGCAGCCACCGAAGGACACAAATTTGAAAAATGTTCATTACACTGCTTCACACAGTAGCAAAAGGCTGAGTAACTTAGGCCTCCATCTCTGGGGGAGTGGAGAGGAAAGCATAAGTGTATACATCTGCAAAGTCGTCAGCTAGAAACATGATATACGGAGATGTTTAGTCCCCAGATTATATAATTTCTCTGAGAGGCATGAGTAATACACGTCTGGAAGGAGAGACCATCTGTGAGAGTGGATGCCTAGGGAAGAGGCAGACAAGAGCTTCCAGAAACAAATGGGTAAAACAAGGCCAGAGGCCCCTGGGACCTCGGCTCCCAGGTTTCTGAGCACCGGCCTGGGAGGCGCAGGGAGCAGCGACCCCCAGGGACCTGTCCCAGGGCGGCTCCAGGGGCTCCTCCTCCCTCGGGGCATCTTCAAGAGGGAAGAGGCTCCCGGAAGGTGACCTCTGTGTCTTTGACCATCCCCACCTGGGAAAACGCTTCATACCTGTTATGGTTTCAAGTCTCTGGGCCCCATGACCAGGACTCATGGGCCAGAGAAGGGAGTCGGGCACGGCGAGTTCCCGCACTGCCCGAGGCTCCCTATTTATCCCTATTAGGAGCGATGGCTCAGGGAGAGGAGTGAGTTGTGATGCTCAGGACTTAGGACATGTGTGTGTATGTAGGTTACATATGTACGCGTTCATTTACTTGCAGTGCTGGGGGTTGAACCAGGGTCTTTGCACTGAGCTGCATCTCCATGCCTTTTTAAATTTTGAGACAAAGTCTCACTAAGTCACTAAATTGCCTGGACTAGGCTCAAAATTGCAGTCCTTCTGCCTCAGCCTTCCAGAGTGCTGGGATCCAGGTGTGTACCACCACCCCTGAGAAGGACAGCTGTTTATTAAGCATCTACTGTGTATCAAGCAGGCATCAATATTTTCTGCTCATTATCTCACTTCACTCTCCCATAAATCCTGGAATTAGAGACGTCTACCCCCAACTGTAAATGAGAAAGCAACTGTAGTGATTCAGAGACTAAATGTTCCCCTCCCCCAAATCCAACAGCTAGAAGCGCCAAGAGAGAATGACGCCTAGTCCTCCCCATTCCAAGGGTCTTGATCTTTGCGCAGGTCGAACACGGGTACTTCAGTTTTGTCTTGAAAACAGAAAGGAAAAAGAAGGCCTCTGTGTAGGAGCTCTGGTATTTTCTAAGATTCTGCCTCTTCCTGCGGTGACGCTGCTCGGAATGAACGCACAGTTGCTGAGCAGGGGTGGAATTCATTTTTCTTCTCTAGAATCCGCCAGAGCTAAGACGAGGCGGGGCGGTCTGTGGGTTAATAATGCTCCTCCGAGCCGCAGCGCCAGCCTGGGGAGGCGTCACTCAGATGACTAAGGGAGGGAAACTGGAGGACGCGAGGGAGGACTGCAGCTGCGTGGGCACGCGGGAGGGGACCCGGGGCTTGCACGCTCTTGGACGTGAGGGCACACGTGTGTGCACCAGACACACCATACCGCACAAACGCACCACACACCACATAAACACCACACAGGTATTACTTATAAATACACCACACCACACACACATCACATAACCACACCACATACCATCTCAATACTCCCCACACCACATGCCACACACACACACCCCACATAAACACACACCACACACATACACATCATGTAAACATACCACACATGGCACACATGCACATACACACCATTTACACACACAACACACCACATACACTGTATGTATACAAACATGGCACATATACACATATGCACACATTATATACCACAACCACACACATCGCACCACAAATGTAACACACACACATCATTATGCATGCCACACATACACATCACGTAAAAACAGTGTAATAGGCGCCAGGAATATAGCTCAGAGATACAGTGCCTGCCTAGCAAGTACAAGGTCCTGAGTTCAATTCCCAGAGCCAAAAAAAAAAAAAGGCCTGACATAATACACCACACACGCCGCACATACAAACATCACACAAAACACACATACCACACACAATACACCTGCAATACACATGTATCACTTGCACATACATACATATTGCACACATATATGCATACATGCACCTAGATCCCACACGCATATACACCTCACAAACTATGACACATATGTCACACATATACTTCTCTACAAGGACAGCACACATCAGAAACACCACAAAAAAACATTATATGTGCATATGTACACACCAGACAGCACAAGTACCTTACCAATATATATGCATGTCACACACTCAAGACACATAAGCATACAAACACTGTAACTGGCATGCCACACAGCACACACATCACAATACATGCCACACATAATCCCTGCACACATGTATAACCACATACGTACACACAATACACATACACTACAACACACAGCATACATATAAGCAACCAACACACACAATACACATGTATACACACACTTCACTTACAACACACATAAATGTCACACACAGAAGACACACATATACATATGCCATATATATTTTCACATATACACA